>JANTPZ010147479.1:6611-29456 GCA_025593235.1 Vachellia pachyceras
AAATCCTTTATTTACCACTTATTTACAAAAATGCCACTACATTTTTCTACTTTTGCCATTATTTCCAAAATGCCATCACTCTTTCTAATCTTTCTTAATTCCAACCTTACCCTTGGTTGACTTTTGACATTTTTTGTCACCTTTGACTTTTTGGTCAACTTTGACTTTTGGGTTGACTTTTTGACCAAATTACCAAAATGTCTTTATTATTTGATGACACTTTGAGCCTTAGATCTTTTAGTTGAAATGACCATTTTGCCCTTATCATGTAGGCCAAATGACCGTTTTACCCTTAGTCATTTCCACTCAGACTTCCCAAGACTAAGGACTTAGTTAATAATGATATTTCTTTCCTTTATGCATTTTCCTCTATATTTTTCCTTATTTATGGGTCTTAGATTATCACATAATTTACCGATCTAGCCTTTAGTTCAAGCTACAGAAATGAGGATATTACAGGAAGCATTGGAAACATAAATGGCAAAGTTAGAGATTAAGTTATTAGGAAAGAGTTTTATAGATTATTAAGGGTCAAAGTGCATTGATAATAGCTTATTATTGATGCCAATTATACTATGGCATGTGTAGGGGTGCTAAAGTGGCAAGAATAGTTTCAAAATGACAAGTGCAAAGGGAAGCCAATTCAAGTGCCATTGGAAAGTTTAAGTTTCAAGGTAGTAAAGCTTCTAAATTCGACATCTACTTGCATTGGTTTTTATATATGTTAATTTCCATGTTTGATTGTAGCCACTTGGAATGTAAAACCTTGCTTGTGAGAATGCTTGGTTGTAGCTATGTAATGATTGCCTTAGCCTTGTGTAAATGTGATATGAGTAAGGTTTATTACTCATGTTACATGGCATAATAGTTTACATTTAGATAATCATGCATGTTGATGTATTGTTAGAGATATTTGCTATTGGGATTTCTTTGAAGTCTTACCCTTTCCAATAACAAACTATAGACATAAGGTCAAGAAGCAAGGGGCAAGTAGGTGCAAAGGTGAAAGGTGAGTGGCTTCTAAAGCTAAAAGACATGTTGCACATGATGTATTATATCGCTAGTTGATGTATATGTGAGCACATTATGAATTCTTGGATGTATGTAAATTAAACTTATAGACTAATTCATTTATGTACTATGATATATGGATAGTTATATTTGGATGTAGAATATACAAAATAAGTGAAAAGAGCATGCAAACTTGGCTAAAGAAGGGTCTTAGGCCCTTAATTGTGATCAGAAGGGATAAAATGAGCAAATGAGGTCCTATGGTTATGAAATTTTGTATGCAAATAGATCTTTTCCTAACCTTTCTATAGAGTCCAAGTTTGCTCAATTTGGAGTTTTGTGCAAAAATTTATGAATTTTTGAAGTTCAGTAGAAAATTAGACAAAAAGAGAAGTTTGCCCTGGCAAATATCAGAGTTTTGTGCATATGTATCTATGGTACCCATCATGTAAATCAAGCTTGGAGAATGCACAAGCATGCACTAATTCATCAGAAAGATCTTTAATAAGGGGAATAGGAAAACTGTTACATACAGTTGCTTTGTTTAGGGCATGGTAATCTACACACCAGCTGCCATCTTTCTTTTTTACCAACACCACCAGGGACTTGAATGGTGATGTACTATATTGAATAATCCCCTGGTCTAACATTTCCTGGATCATGCCTTCATTCACAGCTTGTTGAAGTGTGGGATAACGGTGCAGCCTCATGCGAATTGGGTCGGTTCCTTCTTTTAATATAATTCGGTGGTCATGAGTGCCACATGAAGGAGGTAACCCCTTGGGTGTAGCAAAAAGGGACTCAAATTCTTGGAGCAAATAGTTAATGGTTTGAGGTTGTGGCCCCCGAGTCTCTACCCTGACTACTGTTACTTATGAGTTAGAGATTGGTATAATCTACATGCAAATAGCGTCGGATCTATCGTGTAGAAGCTTCATCATCTTAAGTTCAGGAATGACCTTACTCCTCCCTGTAGGAAAAGTGTTCAAAGTAATACAATGATCTATCCAATCGAACGTCATTGTGAGGTTGGCACAGTCAAGTTGAATCACCCCAAGTGTCTATAACCATTGCATGCCTAATATCATATCACAACCAACCAGGGGCAATAGGTACACGTTAGTGTCAAAACACATACCATGAGATACCCAATGCAACCCTATACATTTTTGTAAACTCCACATCATGTTACCCCCTATAACGGCAACTCGATGGGGTTGAATAGACTGGGTAAGTAGTCCAGATTCTGTAGCTACTGACGTGTCAAGGAAATTGTGTGCGCTACCCGTATCTATTAATACTTGAATGCATCTCTTGCCCACCATTCCTCTAATCCGTAATGTGTTCCCCTTTGACTCACCTTGCATAGCATTGAGGGAGATGGTGGGTGTTTGTGCCTCGACCGAGCTATCATAGGATTCCAGTTTCTCTTCATCATCATGATCACCATCCATTACCTCCATCATAAAAATCTGCATGCACTTCTTTTGCTTAGAGTCATGACCTGGAGAGTACATCTCCCTAAAATAGTAACATAGGTTCTTTACATAACATTCTTCTAATTCTTCCACCAACATCTTCTATCTAAAAGATAAGTTTGGTCGGCCCAGTACACCCTTGGTCAAATTAAAGGATGGTTTAGTGTCATGGTATATTTGCTTCTTCGCATCTTTCACCAATGTCACATTACTTTGGCTAGTGTTCGTAATAAGTGGGGTCGGCATTGGAAGCAATCCCCTAGATGAGGATGGATAAACCAATTTACCTCCATTTAAATTCAATGTGAGATGCTGAATCAAATTTAGGTTGGACTCTTGTAAACGTGCGAGTTTAGTGGCTTCTAATACTATTTGAGGATGAAGCAACTTGACACCAGTAGCCATCTTTGTTTTCAAACCACCTAAAAATAGCTAAGACACTTAGGTTTGGGCAGATCGAGTTTACATATTAAGCTATCGAAATCCTGTTGATATTCCATTAGATTGCCATTTTGACTGAGCTTCATTAAGTCCTCCATGGATCGTTGTACATCGGTCTAAAGTGAGTGCAAATGGCAGCCACAAAATCAGGCCACGACACATCCCATTCTAACCACATTCAAAATACTGGAACCATTGATAGGCATCATTATCTAAGCAATGCTGGCCATCAATGTATTCTGATGATCTGGAGTACCATCCAAAGAAAAGAAACGTTCACATTTTGCGAGCCAGGCATCCCCATCGTCAACGGAAAAACAAGCAAAGTCTAGCTTGGTTACCTAGTAGGAAGATAATACTCTTTCTCACAGTTAGCTCCACATCCTCTGCCAACATGAGGTTGGAAATTTGCCATACGCAGAGACATCTGCCTTACGAAGTCACATAGTTCAGTTAGCTAGGAGTGAACCTCTTGCAAGTCCACTGTCTGCAATTCTATAGTAGCCAGTCGTCTCTCCACTTCAGCTTGTGTACGTTCCTTAGTTTCTTTTATTGCTATGGTTGAACGAGTACCCTATGCCATTTTAGGAACGAGATGCTCTGATGCCAATGTTGCAAGGTAAGAAAGGAGGGAGACGATTGAGCAGAAAAGAAGTGAAGAAATGCAATATCATTCATATCATAACTGATCTCTGACAGGGGGTACAAATAGTAACAGAGTCATGCATATCGTATGTCATCTAACTGAATGCTAAGTATAAAGACAAATATAGCCTTTAACAATATGACCTCATAACAAGGGGGAAGAAGAAATCGGAATTGAAGCTCGAGGAGGAATGGAGGGTTTGGCCAAACCCTCTAATTCAATTATTGTTTCTTTTTCTTGAGGGCGAATTAGTAATTATACACAAATAATGTACATGGAACTCCTTAGTAAGTGTCAAAATTCCAAGGACTTTTATTATTTGTTTTCTCTCTTGAAACTCAAATGTGATTTTTCAAAAAAGAAATCTCCATAACCAATTACATTCTCCTTTGCCAATGCTTTTTTTTTTTTTAAATTAAAGGGGCAAACCCTATAGAATATAAGTGGGTCAAACTCACAGCATTCCCCCTTACAAAAATGTTTTCATACCACTAGAGATGGGAGGACTCATAATTTAACAATCATAAATTTTATTCACAAACCATTTTTTTTTAAATAAGAGTGATTCAGAGTTATTATTGCTTTTAAATTTCAATTTTTTTTTAAAAAAAATCACATTTGTCTTTATCTTTGCAATAAATGACCACCATTGGAAAATCTTAATCTCAAATATACCATTCATGAACTTTTGTGCTCCATGTGTTCCTATCTAATCTAATCTAATATATATTTAGAAATGTTGTAGGAACAACTTTGACTAACACCGTTTGATCAATTCGCATATTCTATTATCAATTAGCCGTGTTTATGGCTGTAGGTTATGCATGTCACTTTCTTTTTAATGGAACCCATGTTGATAGTTAACCCTTTGATTACTACGTGGTACAACTTACGAACAACAAGATTTACAAGTACAAAAACAACTGGATAAGGTGGCCAGTGCTTATTAATTATTACGTATGATTCTTAATATAAAAGTCAATTAACTTTTGTTGGAATAATTAAATAAGTTAACTACACTATTTAAAAATATTTATATTTATCTTTTTTCTCTAAACTAATTTGTTTAATTCTAAATAATATAAAATATAATTATACGCATAAATAAATACTTTTAAGTAGAGTATTTAATTTTTCCAATAAAAATTAACTATCTCTTATATTAAAGACCGGAGATAGTATAATCATTTCAATAAAAGTTCAATCATACATTATAGACCCTTGGCTCTATGTTGTACTCTTTTATATCACATATATATAACCACTTGATAATTAAGGTTGTCTTTTTATAACCATGTTAGAGTTTTGATTGATTGAGTTCTTTTTCAACCATGATTAGCCTTTTTTAAAGTTAGTTAAACTATTTCCTACTATAGTAAACTTTTGCTTTAACCTTTTTAATTTTCTACTGAAGTAGTCCCTAAATTGGATTCAATAGTTAGGTTAATGATAGTGCTAGCTAGGAGTATTGTTGCTTGTATGGTAAAACATTTAATGAGTTGTCTTAACCTTTTTAAGTTGGGATTGATGAACTAAATGTGATAGTTTATTATATGAGTGAAATAAAACATCTTCTATGTAACACCTCTTATTTTCCCCTATTTGCTCATATGAGATCACTTTTGAACCACTCTTGGGCCTTAAATATAAAAAAAATTGACCAACATTGTGAACTTGAATTTTCAAAAATGGAAAAAAAAATTGTTACTATTCACAAGTCATTTTTTCAGTTTTCTGGTCCAACTTTGAAAAATCATAATTAATTCTAGAAAAATCGAAATTGAGTGGTTCCAATTTCTAAATTTTGCTTATTAAGTGATCTATAGGGGGAAAATACTCATTGGCCCAAAAAATTTCCATTTGAATCATTTTATTCCAAAATCACGCGCTGCTCAATTGGTCAAATTCCAGTTTTTCCCTTAACCTTTGGAAAATCATAACTCTAAATAGACACATCCAAATTTCGCAAACTTTATATCATTTTAAAGATTAGGATGTGTAATTTCTGACTGGAAAGTCTCAGCTCAATTGAAGCTCATTTGGTATTTTTATTTTCCACATGAAATTGGTCATTTTTTCAGGGCCTTTGGAACCCTTTAGCTTTGAAAACCAACTTTTCTTAAAATTCACCGAAACCTCTTTTTGGTTCATTAACCCACCTCTATCATGCATGATTATTTCCTTACCATTCCTTGGCACTTTTAACCCATTTTCATGCATGTATCATCATATTCATATGTTACTTCATGTAGAGGTTTAAGGGTTACAATCACAACAAGTTCATGGAGAGTTTAGCAACTCGTATATTTACACAAAAATCATGCAAGCAAGAGCATCATCTCCATTCATCAATAACCTTTTTCTTACCCTTGCTTGAGCTTCCATCTACATGGTTAGTTGGTAGGGAATGAGATTTGAGAATCCCAATAGCAAAATGACATAATCAAAATATTGTGAATGTGCATACATAACTTTAAAGCAAGTGTATGATCATATAAACATGTGACATGCAAACAACACTTTAATATGCATATGTCCATAGCACAAAAGTCACATTTCATACACAAAATCCACTTTAATCATCATAAAAACTCATGGAACATTCACAACTCATTTTCATGAACATAAGAGAAGATTAGTAGTCTTGTTACCTTTAGCTTTGTTTTGCTTTTTACTTAAACTTCAAAATCCTCTTGGATCCCTTCCAAGTGTGCTCTTGGAGGTCTCAAATCCCTAAAGATCATGGTATAACATCCATGTAAATGTTCAACCATACAATAAACTCCCCTTTAACTTTTCAAGAACCCTACAAGTTTCAAAACTTAGTTTTATGGTCTCTAATGCTTCTTAAATCCCTTCTTTATTTTTACCCTGCACAAAACATCATTTTAGAGCCATTGGAAGCATTAGAATCATCAAAATCCCACTCCCTCTATTTCTTTCAAATTTTTGAAAAACTGCAAGAAGAGGGAAGTTTGGTTTTCTCAACTTTTCTTTCCACATAGTCGTCTATTCTTGCTTCCAAAACATGATTCAAGCATCATATGACTCAAACACATTTTCCCCCCTCAAGATTTCAAATGGACAGCACCTCCCCATCTACTTAGAGTTTCCAAAATCCCAACAACAACAAAAAAATAACAACTTTCATTAAACTTCTCTTGACAACTTAAAGAGAAGCTTGCAACCTTTAATACCTCTTAAAACCTTTCATTTTCCACTTTCGCCTTTTGAACCCTAGCCTCTCATCTTCAAAAAGAGAGACTCATTCAAGGAATCAGACCATTAGAAAGGTGAAAGATGTTGCAAGTCTCAAGAAAGATGTTGATTTGGGTGCTTGGAACTTTACCTTGAGTGTGAGCTTTTCTTCCTTCTCTTCTTACTTGAAGATGGCCTCTTTGGGAGCTTGGGAGGGAGAGAAAAATTTGACCATGAAGAGAGAGGAGAGGGGAGATAGTTTTGGGAGAGAGAAATGGAGAGTTTAGCTTATTAAATGCTCTTGAAATAATGGATAGATGGGATTAAAACTTGGTCTCCAAGTTTTGGTCTTGAATGGAGGAGATTATGCCACTTGTCAAGCTCATGTGGTGAGTGAAAAAGTTGCCATAATTACTCTCTAGCTTAGGCTCTAAGACTTCACCAAGCTACTGGCTTGATTACTATTCAATTACTTGATCCGGTTACACGCATTTCCGTAAAATAACCTTTATCCGGGTAACTTCCCTTTTTACTTTTCCGGAGACTTTCTCTCTAATGTGGCGCCATTCCCTAGGCCTTCTTGCCTAAGTGGCATCATTTCCTTCTCAAAGAACCCTTGGCTTTCCTCGTAATTCATCAGGATTCCTCGATTCCTGCGAAACACCGTAAAATGTGCTTTTATCGGCCAATTTGATTTAAGTGCACAGAAAATTTCTAGAATTTTCCCTGATAATCTAGCCTTTTCCGTTTCTCAAAATTCTTTCCGGATTTTTCGTAATTAATTTTCTAAGAAAATTATTTTTTTGGTTTTTGGGTACTGTTGTTCTCCGTATTTCGAAACTTCCCGCACCAGATACCAGGTAATAATTTTAGTAAATACTTTATGACCCAACTAAACTTTTCTCAGTTCAAGTCTCTGGAGTTTGAGGACTCCTGCTACCTCAAATAATTATTTCTTAGTCCTTCAGTCCTCTAAAAATCCTTAATTATAGAAATGCCCTTGCATTTCTTTCTCTTTCTTACTTTTCACATATTTACGAAAATGTCACTACCTTTCTTACTTCTTTCTTAAATACCAAATTGCCATCACTTTTTCTACTCTTTCTTAATTCTAACCTTACCCTTAGTTGACTTTGACATTTTTTGTCAATTTTGACTTTTGGGTTGACTTTTGACCAAATTACTAAAATGTCCTTATTATTATTATGACATTTTTCATCCTAGACCTTTTTATTTAAAATGACCATTTTACCCTTATTATTTAGGCCAAATGACCATTTTGCCCTTTAGTCATTTCTACTTAAAAATTCTCAAGACTAGGGACTTAGTCAATTATGATCTTTCTTTCCTCTAGGCATTTTCCTTTATATTTTCCTTATCTATGGGTCTTAAATCCTTTCATAATTTATCAGTTTGGCCTTTATTATGTTTACGCAATTTGGAATATTACATTCTATTTATTCATTATTCATTGATTTAATATTCTAATATTAAATACATTTTTATTTATAGAAAGGGTCAGTGAAAGAGATATAAATATATGTAATTGCTCCCTCTAGTTTAAAATATAAGTTTCAAGTCTATGATGATATATGTTTTTTATACAAGTTACTTTTTTGTTGTGTTGGTAATACGGGCCCAACTCGTCAACTTGCCAACTATTGATGGGTTTGGGCTGGCAGTTGGGTGGGTTCAACCCGTGCTCGCCACCTTTTTTTTTTAATTTTTTATTTTAAAAATAATATGTTACATATGTTTTACCTTTTTCATATCAATATTTTTTTCAAAGTATGATAAATAATACTTAATACATTCAAAAATAATATATAATATTTTATTTTTCATATCAACTTTCTATAATTCTATATTTAAAATTATAACAACATATTAATATTTATATTTTTTTAAAACATAAAAAATGTCATTATTGAAAATTTATTAGTAGAAAAAGAATTATATGAATCAATTAATATGATATAACTATGCAATCTTGTGAAAAAATTGGGTAAAAAAAGAAGCAAAAAAGGAATTTAATTATTTCTTAAAAAAATATATATTGGCGGGTTGGCAGGCTGCATTTCTGCCAACAGGGGAGGGGTTGGCGGGCTGACCTACGTTACCGATACTACTTGCTTGTATATGTTTCTTCAATTTTATTAATTATATATTTCTCTCGTATTTTCCCCCATTTTTTTCATCTCTTTTTTCTGGTGATAATCTCTTTTTCACGCATTCTTCCTCACACTTACCCTCTTTATAAGTAAGGATAAGGAAGTGAGTTAGAAATTTTTGTATGCATTGGATGCACTACGTCATTTATGGATTCTCCAAAAAAACTCTACTTATTTTTTATGGGTCTTGTATGTCTTTTAAAATTTCTCTTCATGATATTTATTTTTCTTTCTCACACAATTTTTAAAGCAAAGTGGGAATGAATCATTTCGATTAGAAAGCATAAATAACGTGGAGGAAGGAAGTATTTTGATCAATTAATAGCAAAAAAAAATATTTTGATCCATTAATGACTTTTATGGACAAACTGATAAAAAAATTACGGACATGGAGGAAGGAAGTAGCTGGTTGAGGTGCCATCTCCAAACTATCACGTTCAGATTCAGTCGCCCACACACCCCCACACTCCCCCCCACACCCCCCTCCTCTTTCTCCTCTGCAATCTTTCTTTTCGCCGACCATTCTCTCTTTCTCTGTCCGTTTGCGAGAGTTTTCGCGTGGAGTGCTACAGATCTCGATGTTCTATCGTATGTTCGCTTGGATCCTTGTTTAACTGCACCATAAACTAAGGCTAGGATCCCAATGCTCATTCCTCTCGTTATCCGTTTCTTTTCAAACCTGTTCTTCCTCAACTTCAAAGCTTCTCTGGCACATACCGTGAATCTTAAGTTCTGTAATAACAGATGTCAAGAATTGTTCTTATTGATGAGATTTTCGGTTTTCGCCCTACACCCAACTGGTTTTGTTAGCATGTAACTTACATTTTCTAGTGACGGTATAATTTATGCTTTTGTTTTGATTGAAGTTCTTTTTTGGGGGGTCGATTTCAGGTATTGAACTTACTTTTTCTTATCTCATCCTGATGATTTCAATTGAGCTTTCGCTTCTACTTCTGGCATTCTGCGCACTAAAGGAGTCTTATTTACCTGGAGCTTGAGTTTGCAATTTAACTGGTATATATTGAGTGTTATTGCTTTATTTCCCCACATTTTATGGTAGTATATTGCTATTCCATTTTTATGAATGTGCTACCGAATTGGGGTCTTGGAGATTTGGGCCTGCTGACTAAAGCGGTTAATTTTCGTCAAATCTAGAAGAAAGCAGTTTTTCTCGTAGTATCGTTGACACATTAACATCGTAATAAAATTTTATTATATTATCCTATAAACATCATTAGGCAGTTGATCTGTTGGGAAAAAAAATATGCTTTATTGTATAATTGATTTTCATGATTTCGCCTATGGAAATGCTTTTCATGTCCAGGCATAGGGTGCTCTTTTGCATTTATTCTTAAGTTGATTTCTTAACTGGTAATGTTACATATCTTTCGTGTGTCTCGGGCTATGTTGATGTGCAAACTCTTGTTAGCTTTTACGCATAACTTCTATCTGTTGCTTCTTTTTAATAATTAAATTAAATTGATTTTTTTAGTTTCAATTTTTAATCATGGAGATATTTGGCATTTATAAAGCATCCCGGTATTTTTGTTTCTATTAGAAGGGATCTATTGACTTCTTGGGCAAGAATAGAAGGGGCCTAACATCTTATCTCTATTTGTGTTTTAGGCTCCTGTACAATATCCCTTCTTTTACTCTCTGCGTTCTAATGCCTTTTTATGTTGTTCTGAAGTGCGGAAGATATTTTATGCAAGAGATGAGCCGAATGACCAAAAGGATTGAAGATGAGGTTCTTATCAAGGATCAGACTAATTTACATTTAGATGATGAAAGTAATGGGGGAAGTTCTGGTGGATTTGTCTTGAAGAAAGGGCCATGGACATCCGCTGAAGATGCTATTTTAGTGGACTATGTCAGGAAGCATGGGGAGGGCAACTGGAATGCTGTACAGAAGTATTCAGGCCTGTCTCGTTGTGGCAAAAGCTGCCGGCTGCGATGGGCAAATCACCTTAGACCAAATCTAAAGAAAGGTGCATTTACTGTAGAAGAAGAGCAGCTAATTGCTGAACTGCATGCTAAGATGGGAAACAAATGGGCACGCATGGCAACATATGTAAGCATATTTTGTTTGTCCTTGCCATGCATTTTTAGTATTATGCTTTATTTAATATTTCTTATGTTTTATTTTTGTTGATATGTGTGACTGTTGTACACCATTCAGTGATCTCAGTGTTATTATGCTATCTCTGTATGTTATAGCAGTGAGCTTCCTTCCAATTTTCCCTTCCTTTGTCATTTCCTTCATGATTTGTCCCTTGCATTATGGAGCAATAATTGGCATATGGATTGGTTATTCCAATATATCGTGTACTAGTCTCCATAGTTCATAGCTATCCAGTTGCTAGGATATAGTTTATCAGCTAGGTACTAATTTTTCTACTGATTAAATTTGTCAATGTTCTATAAACATTATTCAGTTTGAAAAAATTTCAGTGAATTTTATTTTGGGAAAAAGAAAACTGTGATACTGTGATAAGTTTGGTTTCATATGATGCTCCCAACAAAACAAAGAGCAAGAGAAGGATCAATTTCTATTACATCTGTTAGATTAATTGGAAATTGCAAATGATTTGTGGTTGAAGTTAAGACTGGAAACATTTTGATACTTAGTGCAAATAATGAACTTGACGAAGAGAAGTCATTATTTAACATAGTTGAAATTGGAAGTCATTGTGGGACTTGCTAACTCTTAATGGATGGAACCCAAACAAACATGCCACTTCTTAGGTGTCAATTGTTAGGTTGCTTCAGTTTACATGGTGTCATGGTAGGAACTTGGATGTGGCATTGCTTGATGAGGACAAAGTACGATGAATGGCCAAAATAAGGATACAACAATGCTTAATTTTAGTCCATTGTAAATTTGATGGAAGAAATTGTTTGATGACTATCCTATTGTCATTAATTCTTAAGGCAAAAATTTCTTTTTCATAGGGTTTATCATCATTTCCATTGCACCTTGGTGGATATATCTACATTTAAATACCAGATGTGTATATATTGATCTTGGGGATTCTCATCTAAAATCCCAAAATTTATTCATTTCTATTGATTTTTTTTTTGCTGATGCATTTCTATTGAATTATTGATTATTGATTGTACCAACATGAAACTATTGTAACTGAAATCTAGTGATTACTTTTGTTTGATATTACTTTCACTTTTATGATACTAATAGCATTTTCCAATTTTTGCATTACACTTATTGAATAGAAATTATTAGTTACCATACTTGTATCATAGGGTATCTTTAATTAAAAAAACTGAATTGCAAGACTGTAAATGATGCAAGTGCCACTGATATATAATAACTTTAAAGTAATAAAAAATAATGACATTTTTATTTGCATAGATTACATTGATGTCAAAGAAACTCATAGACAAACCTTTTTGTACGTAAATATGCACACCCTAATTTTATCTTGTCTAAACTTACAAGTATTGCTTATAATCTATTACTAAAGATTCAAGTTATTTGTTTTATTATTGAAATTTTTTATCAATGGCTGTGTTCTGTCTTATGCCATGCATGATTATGTGAACAAATAAACCAGTTTCTGCTAAAAGAATGTTATTTTTAATTTCATCTCATGCAGTAACTTTTAATTCCATTATATTTATAATAATTAATTTGTTTTGCTTTTAGTTACCCGGTCGGACAGATAATGAGATCAAGAACTATTGGAATACCCGGATCAAGAGGCAACAACGAACTGGCTTACGAATTAATCCCCCTGAAGTATGCTTGCAATCAATGCAAGAGAGTCTGCTAGGCCAACACAATGTTGGAATTAATGGTATTGAAAGAGGACATCATGACTTAATGGCAAAAAACAATGTTGAGACACAAAATGCTATACTCAATAGCCTCAATGTTAGTCAGGAGTTCTTACCTTATGTGCACAAGCTTCCTGATATATCTCCTAATAGCATTCTGCTGAATGGTTATGGCTTATCTCCTAATTGTAATATTCTGCCATCAACATTACCTCCCCATAAGCACCTTAGGGGCTCAACAATGCCATCTCTTGGTTCCAACAGTATTAACAGAAACAGATCTTATCCATTTGACCATGGTTGGAATTATGCTTCAGATATGGTTGCACAATCATTTGGAATGCATTCTTCTCTTGATCGTGGTCCCTCCTCACAGAGTTTATTGTGTTACAACCATTCACTTTCAAATGGCTATTCCTATACTTCTAAGCCAGCTTTCGAGTCTCTGAAGTTGGAGCTCCCTTCATTCCAATATCCAGCAATTGATTTTGTAATCGAGTCTCCTTCCCAAACTAATGCGCTGGAGCCAGATTGTTCATCATCACATTATAGTGGTCTTCTGGATGATTTAATTCACCAGGCAAAAACTATAAGCAGTTCAAAGAATCCTTATTTTGACAAGAGTTCAAGTTCATCAACTACAACACCTACTGAGAAAGGTGACTGGTCAACATTGAACATGTACAGTACAGAATGGGATGACTACATTGACCCTGTTTCTCCATTCGGTGCAACATCAGTCTTAAATGAATGCCCTTCTATTTGTGCTGATAAATCCTTCCTGGATGAACTACTGCCTGTACAGGCTTCAAGTGGTAAGTACTTCTCATTGTGATCTGATGAAGGATGATAATTCATAATTCAAGTGTGCAAAATTTGACGCCCCAAAATAAGTCAATTAAACGATTACTTGTCTTTTATCTTACTTATTGGGCTGTTATATGGGGGAAAAAATTACTTCTTAAAAGCCCGTTTCCAAAGTTATTAGTGAATTTACTTTGACTTTGCTAAGTATACAAGCATGCACATACCGGATCTTAAAATAACCGATACTTTATTGTTCAAAAGTGGTGATAGTTTTTTTCCTGTGATCTTGTTTCCTACACCTAGTCATGTATATAGTTTATAGGGGGGATTATTACAAGATCCTAAGGAAGAAATTTAATTACCGAAAGTGTAATAACAATTTAGGAACATGTAATGGCAAGTTTCAGTGCAAGAAATGATAATAAGTTTATACTCCTTACATGTCATTGGGACTTTTTGGTAATTAAGTCCATTTCTTGGGTCCTTATAGTAGTTCCCCCTAGTTTTTATCAAGATATGTGCTAGATTTTCTGCTCAGTTCCTTTATTAACTGTGGTCTTTCTTCTAATTGCTAAAAGTTGCAAAATTTTGAGGATTAATTTAAATTTTCTGTAGGGGACATCATGGAGTTACAAACAGTCGACCAGGAATGGACCCGCAACAGTGAAGATCAACTTATCTCCGTGTTGGATATTGCTGGGCCAGATGACTTCCTCGCTTCATATTGGTTTGACCATGGTTCTGATGCCGTTACAACACTGAGAAATGATTTAGCAACTTCTACATCAAGTGAAGTGTGCGGTAATGCTTCTGGTGCGTGGAATAACATCCCTACTACTGTTTTTCCAGTGTCTAATCTTCCTTCAGAAAACTGACATGAGATGTGTGTAATTGAACGTTTGAACTCAGGTCATGTAAACTCACAAAATGGGTCAAGTACTTGGTCAATTGTGCTCTATATATGGCTTCATAAATTCTTTGTTGAGGATGCATTGTCAACCGACTTGAAATTCTTGAGTTTCAGTGATTTGTAGAAATACATTTCATAAACCATTTTCGTGTTCCTTAAGAAATTGGAGATCTGAAAATTTTTCTTTCCAGCTCACAATACTTCTATACCTAATTGGTAATGGTATATACCAATCCTTTATATGACAGATATAAAGCTAAAGTTAATGTGCAAATTTGTCTCGTAAGTTTTAATTAGAAACAATGTTGTTATGGAGGTTAATTTTGGTTCAAGATTGTTTTAAAAGTGTTAAAATAAAGTAATATTACTCCTTATCATTAAATTTGTTTAAGGTCAATATTAGTTTTTTTTGATGGAGTGGGGTGATATTGCTACCTTCTCAAATTTTAGGGGCTGTGTTTGGGAGAGTGTTTATACTCTCCAAAAGCACATTTAACAGTGTTTTTCGCAAAACGAGATAATCTCCTTCACATATTTACCTCAGCTTGCGTAAAAGCACTTCTCTATCGGGTCCCCAAATGGGCCCAGGGGTGGCATATTAAATGAAAATTTTGGAACATTTGTCCTCATGAGCAAAAACTTTTATGGCAAATATGTGCCTTAAGCATATAAACAGCATTAGACGCTGGGAAGAGAATGACTCCGCATGGGCTTGAACTATGCAACTTCTTCCAACTTAATTTCGAAGTATACAGATTGACAGTAGTGGTTGAAGTGAGTAAAGATATTATTAGATAAAACTAGGGGTGAGCAATTCAAACCCAAACCGGAAATTGAACATAACCCAACTTAATACGGTTTTTTGGTAGTTCAGTTTTTTTTTCCTGTTAATGAATTTGGTTTTTTGGTTTTCGGTGGTTTAAAAAAATTCGGTTTAAACCCAATAACCTGAAAAATCATAAACATAAAAAAAGAATTTGTTTTACTTTTATTGTGAAACATTGAGTTATTGAAAGGAAAGGTGACAAGGGTTTAAATAATTTGTTTAAATATTTTGATCATCTAATGCTAATTTGGAATTATTTTGCTTATATTTAATGCCGATACTACAAGGCTTGAGTATTTTGATTAAATTATGATGTTACTATTACATGTTTATAACATTGTTTAATAGTTTCTGTGCATTTTATTTTTTTTTTTTTGGTACAAATTTGCGTACTTTATTACCTCGTATTAAGTGTTTTCTTATTTCAATTTTTCTTGGGCTTTAGTTTTTTTTATTACATAAATGATCTGCCAAAACCCAAAAAAGGCCCAATAACCAAAATAAAATCGAAAAATTCAATTATTTCGGTTCGGTTTTTATTTTACTAGAATTTTGATTTGTTTGTTTTTACTGAAAACTAAATGTCCACCCCTAGATATAACTGGTATTTGAATTTTGTGAAAGGAATTTGTATAACATCCCAAAATTTTGGTCAGATTTTATGAGATAGAATTGAGACTTTGAGAAGCTATGAGAAAGTAAATGCAACTTATGAATAAATTATTATGCCAAATTCTATCTTTTGTGAATTTATTCTTATTTTTTGGGAAAGTTCAAGGAAAATAGGAAAGATTAAATTTTGTCCAAATATTTATTGGAAAAATGATTTTAGAAGTAAGGGTCAAGTTTTGGGAGAAAGTTATTTATTGGAACAAATGAATTATTATTGCATTTCAGGATATATTAAAAAGAAGGAAAATGATCATAATGCAAAAATGAGAATGCAAAAATGAGAAGGATAAGATGAAGGTAAAATGGTCATTTCACCCTCCCCACATATGGCGCCACTTGATAAACCATGCAGTGGATCTCCATCATTCCTCGTTCTTCTTATTCACAAACATAGGGAGGTAGGGAGGCACATGCAGTGAATAAAGTTAAAATGGGAGTGTTTAGAAGTTTTAATAAGTTGAAGTCAAGTATTGCATGTCATTTCTCTACTGGATCTTGGTGGAATAGAGACAGGGGCTTCATTTGTTTTTCCAAATAAAGAGGAGGATGCTGTCCAAGTATATATGAATTGAACCTGGATGGTCACTTTGTGGTGTGTACGTCGAATTGGGTTCAAATGTGTTGGATTACTTTGTTTTTATGAACTGAAACAAGGGCTTCAGGTAGAGTGGTAAAACGGGTTGGGCCCAACTCGTCATTTAATGGCGGGTTAGGGCCGGATGAAAGCCAGCCTGAAGGGATGCGGGTTCTCTCAATCAGCGGGCTAGCCCGCTTTTTTTCCTGTGTGTATCGTGGATTGAACTGGATCACACTCATTGCTGGACCTGGTCCACCTGGAGATACAGAGCACAACAGGGCGTAGGAAAGTTGGTTTTAGCCTTCAGACCGCGGAGGAATGGGCGGCACCGTCGTAGGCCATCGCCGCCTCTTCTGGAGTGTCGAACATGACCAACCAAATGCACGTCTTCTTCCACCGGTCGCAAATTTCAGTGGCATATCTTCCCTAGGGTGGCTTTCTGACCCCTCTATAGTGACCCTTGCGCAAAATGGAAGAAGATGGCGAAGCCAAAGAAGAAGCCATGAAATGAAACGAAGGTTCGTTTGTATGACCCCTCTCACACACACAAACAACAAAAGCCTCAACAAAAGCAAAGTGGAGGAAAAGAATGGAGGAGAGAGCAGGTGAAATAGGTGGAGACACCTACAACTGATTATGCAGGACTACTACTGAATATTGCATAATACACACGCAAACGCAGCCTTGGGATGGCAATCCTTATTAAAATGAAGTGGAGTGATTAGATAGAGGGATAGAAGGGGTTGGGCCCAAGGTGGAGCATCTGGATAGTGTGTTTGACTCGCTCCCTTCTCTTGTCTTTTTATCTGTCTCATTATTAAAAAAAATTGTAGAGAGGTGTGTGAATTGTGATGTATGTGTGTATTTGTGTTTTAGTGATGTGACATGTGAGTGAGTGGTGTGAAAGAGAAAGGGAGTGAGTCTGAGAAAATGTGCTTGTTTGGAAACACTTAACTCTCACCTAAAAGTACGTTCAACAGTGTTTTTCTGCAAAACGAAACAATCTCCTCCACATATTTACCTCAACTTGCGTAAAAGTACTTCTATACTGCTTTCCCAAACGAACCCAATAACTGCACTAAGCTAAGTAGCTGACACACCATAAGCAATAGAGAGTAATAATGGTCACGTGAATGCTAAGGGAGGAAATAATTATTTGTTTACAAGTAACCTGTTCAATTTTTTAATTTTTTTAAAAAAATCAATTAAACATGGAACAAAAATGTAAATGGCTGCAGAGAATTTTTTTTAATATTTGTTTTAGTGGGTTGGTAGGGTTCGGGCTGCATTTTCACAGCTCATTTGGGGGGCGGCCTATTTTAGCCCGCACCGCCCCAACCTGCAACCTGTGCGGGCAGGCTCGCTTTCCTAGTACTAGCTTTAGTTTTCAAGAAGAGGTTCTTGGTTCTTCCAAAATTAAGGATGATGGTCGTATGAATCTGTTGGGACTTGTAGTATTAGCTGTACGTAGTAAGGAAGCAGAATGATTTAGAAACTTGTTACTTGAAATTCCTATATGGTCTAAATCGATAACACCAATATCTATCAATTGCAATAGCCAATCTGCTCTTGCAAGGGATTATAGCCAAGTTTATAATGGAAAGTCGCGACATATTGGCCTTAGGCCTGATTATATAAAGGATTTGATTTTAAATGGAGTAATCTCTATAAGTTACATAAGATCTGAATTAAATCTTGCAATTATTTGGCGAAATGTTTGATTAGGGTTATGGTGTTAAAAATATCAAAGGAAATGAGTTGAAAGCCCTATAAACCTTGATCATCAATAGTGGAAACCCAACTCACATTTGACCATCATATCAAGTCTTGAATTCAATGGTGAAAATACGCTATCAGATTGATTGCAAGTATTTAACATTTTCTATACATCCCAAGGTTGAAATATACTTGGTAACCCTGCGATTAAAAGGGGAAATGTTGAGCATTAATTTATCTTTTAATAGACCTATAAGCATATATTTGTTGGAGTATTTATCATAATAGTGCTCTTGACGGAATCTACCTATAATGCTTTAAATCTAGATTTTGTTACAAAACCTAGATTTCAAATATAAGTTTTGAAAAATGTTAGTACTTGAATAAAATTTAGTTTTAAAAAATAGCTTCCAAACAAGCCTTATGCTTACTTAAGCTTCAAGCCCAGCTTATGACAATGGAATGTTTTCTACGGACAATCTAATCCAACTATTTAAATGATGGTAGTGTCATTCATATTAGGAGGCCCAACTATAAAAATCAAGGTGCAGGAACTCATACCAAAACCAACAAGTTGGTGGGTCAAGCAATAATGGATCATATCGGAGTTAAGTCGGTGTTCAGATTGGTGAAGAATAAAAAAATTAATTTCATTTCATATTCACACAATTACACTATCCAAAATTTTTCTTCTCTTTCCTTATTTTTAATCATTTTAACTAATCAAACCAATCAGTCTCTTTTCCTTTTCTTCTCTCTCCCGTCTGAAGTTTTCTTCCGCCAACACTCAACGATCAACTCAAGGCTGTCACTCTCTCCTCACTGTGAAAAAGAGCTGGTGAGCCTAAGGGATGGGTTTTCTGAAGCATGCACGACACACAAACATCGACAAACCACCTTCCCTCCATTCATCACTTCCACGCTTTTCAAAGCCCATCTTTACTCCTCCTTTTCTTTCTTTTTAAATGGCGTTAAAGTATACTTTTAGTCTTTTATATTTACATTAGATTTCATTTTAGTCATTTAAATTTAAAAAGTGCACTTTCAATCCCTCAAACTTAACGCCGTTAGTTTCTCCTAATGGAAATTGTTGACTCATCAAATTTAATTGATGACCGTGAAATAAAAACATTGAAAAACATACTCACTTTTTAATTTTAATTTAATAATATAATAAATTGATATTTTAAATTGTGTAAAATAAAAAATATTTAAAATAACATTGTTAAATTTGATGATTCATTAATTTCTGTTAAGAGAGACTAACGGCATTAAGTTTAAGGGACTAAAAGTGCACTTTTTAAATTTAAAGGACTCAAGTTAAACTTGACATAAACATAAAGGACTAAAAGTATATTTTAAATTTTTTAAATTAATCTTTTCTTTAATATTCTGTTATATATATTTAACGTGGCCTCTCTCTAGTCTTTTCTCTCTTCTTTCTTTTACGATCAGTGCAGAGCTCGGCGAGCAAGACGGAGCAGCATAGGAGAAAGGAAAGTCAGAGAAGAGGTCGGGTGCGCGAAAGCAAGATTTTACTGATGAGAGGAGAGGGCATCGAGAGTCGATGACCAGGAAACGGCCTGACGAGAGGGGAAGAGCTGAAAAAAAGGTTGGGAAGGTGAGGTAAGGACGAAGTGAGCTGTAGAGTTTTTTTTTAATACTAGATAGATGTATTTTAAAAAAATCAAAAGGAGAAATTCAAGAAGTTTGCTCTGTAAATTAATAGGTCTTGCCAACTCACCTAAAAAAAATTGTAGGATAAAAGTTGGTCACCATGCCCTTTGCATCATCTTTACGTTTTCACCATTTATTTTAAAAGTTTGTATCTTAAGGTTTTTAAGAAACATATAATAGAGTCTAATGTGTGGGGTATAATAATATTTGAGGTTGACATGTATGTATTATGTTTAAATTAATACTTCCCTTGATTAAAAAAATATCTTTTTCTAGAGCACATTACAATGTTTTGGTTTTATATCTAGCAGAGGATGAGTATCATATATATATATATAAGATATATACAATAATATATATATAGTTTTAAACATAAAATGATGGTCAATACACAATTTTGCTTTGGAAATAGTCATATATGAACAATATTGTCTCAGAAGTTTTTTAGTTCAATAGCAGCAATTTTGCCCTAACTGATATCTTGATTGAATTTGGCTATTAGTTCACTAAACATCCTAAGCTAACATATACATGTGTCATTTATGTTATTTTTCTTATGTACAAATTTGTCATAAAATATTCACTTAAGGGCAATGTTCACTACTACATAGTATAGTCTTTATTACTGAAATTCGCATCCTTTTTCTAAAAAAAAAGAAAGTAAAAAATGAAAGCGGTCTCTTTAGATGCCCTATATATTAGATAGGACACCTAAAGTCACCCTTTAGGCGCCCTATATACTATATAGGGTGCCTAAAGGGCCAAGATGTTGTTAGAAAAGTGATAGACCACACTTCCCCATGCATGATCAGTTCTTCCTACTCCTTATTTAGCTTCTCGCGCAGCTTCTCATCCAGTCTCCTAGCTTCCCTCTGTTCACATCACCTCTCGCTCGCTCCTCACTCTTCTCACGCGGCGATCTCGCTCTTCTCGCTCGACGCTCTCACTCTCTGCTCTCCCGTCTCCCCAGTCGTCGCCTCTTTCATTGTGTGGTTGCCTTCTTCTCCCAGCTTCCCATCGTCTCTCTGCTCTCGTCGCGTCTAGCTCGCTGGCTTGTAGGTAGACCCCATTTCACTTCCCCATTTACATGCATGTCTTCTTTTTTGAGTTCTTTGACCTAACTCGTCGATGGACATAGGCACTCTCGCTCTCTGCTCTCCCGCATCCTCGCTCACTAGTTCCGCTCTATCACCTCTCTCGTCATGTCTCGCCGGTGGCTTGCAGGTATATTTTTCTATTATTCTTTTTTGAGTTGAATGGTTGGCCGAGAAAATTCTCGATGAAGTGAGAAGCTTAGAGATTTTCACTTTTAATCTTAAATAGCATAACTGTTGGCATCTTATAATGTTTTTAGGCACTCTATCATTCTTTACTTGTGTTTCTGTTACCAGTGTCCAAGGACCATTGTGAAACAACAATTTTGTTAGCGAATCACCCCCACACATTCATTTCAAATAAGTGAAATATTGAAATTTGGTTTCATTGTTTGTTTTGTATTCCATTCTTGTGTCTGTGAATGCATGTATGTGAATGTGTACAATATATTAATAAGGTAGTTTTTGAGGAGAAAAATAATAAAAGTTATGGATATAAAAAAATATCAATATCTTATATATAGAATTAAAGTAAATTGACCAACAAACTACCATACTTAGGACTAATTAACACATACTTCATGATAAACACATGCCCACAGTCAAATTTTTTAAAACATTGGATTGAGAATAATCAATAATTATCAATTATTGAAAATATATAATTAGTGCATAAATTAAATTTCATAAAATTTAAAGATAGAATTTTGTTAATTTTTTAAAAAATGAGTGTCATCCTCACTCCTAAGTAGAGGAAAGGGAGATGAGAAAATGATGACAAAAAGGTTTATTAATTATTTGTATATATTGGAGGATATTGTCATTATATACATTTCCAATAAGCAAAGATGTTTTGCCTCTCTTTTTGGTTAGTGGGCTCAGAACCATATATTTAATCCATTGATTTTCAAGAAAAACTCTTCCAAAAACATTCTTATTATTCTTAGCATATATGCTCAGGGTTGATAGAGAAGTTTAGCATTTGAATTTGTAAGAGAATTACAATCTACTTTACATATAATATAATATAATATAATATCTGAATGGTAGAAAGAAGTTACATTTAAAATTTGATACAAATGATAAAATAGAAGTTTTTGCATCTTGGTAGATGACACAAAGCTGAACATGTTCAAAATATTTGTCTCTGTACAAGTCTTTCATTTGAAGCAAATATACTTAATAATATAATTTTTTTTGGTCAAATAATATAATAGTTTTGTTTAAAGGAGTGGTTGCCTTAATTAAAATAATTAGTTTATTTTTGCAAAATTATTTTTGTTGATACTACTTTTATTTATGGGAGATTTACTGTGTGGTCTCAAATAAGGGACTGTTGGAGAATGCCTACTTTATTGGGGTTTCTAGCATAATAGATAATTTAGTATTTATTAATTATGTATTTAGTTATTTAATTCAAAATTTGAATTATTGTTACCTAGGATATAGGGATTATTGTTACCTAGGATATAGGGATTATTGTACCCAGTTAGGGTTTCTCCTTCTATATATGTACAACTCCTTCAATCAATAAATCAGATCAGCATTGCATCATATTATTTCATGGTATCAGAGCCCTGCCCTCATTGGCATTATGTCCTATAAGGACGCTCTCCATGGCCAGTCTCAATCGACTCCTTCGGTTGGGACACCGGACCCTCTTTCCCAAGTCCCGATGGTACATCGGTTGACTGAAAACAATTATCTTCAATGGTCCCGTAATTTTTTGATGTTCATCCGAGGCAAAGACAAGGAACACTATCTCCTCAATGATCCACCGTTGGTTACTTCTGCTGAATATAAGGCATGGAAGGCAGAAAACAATA
>JANTPZ010147485.1:0-15614 GCA_025593235.1 Vachellia pachyceras
GTTTTGTCAGGGTTTTATTACACAGTTGTCGATTAAATTTGATGAGTCATCATTTTCCGTTAAGAAAAACTAACGGCGTTAAGTTTGAGGGACTAAAAATGTACTTTTTGAACTTAAAGGACTAAAATGAAACCTAACTCAAACATAAGGGACTAAAAGTATACTTTTTGAACTTAAAGGACTAAAATGAAACTTGACTCAAACATAAAGGACTAAAAGTATACTTTAGCCATAACTTTTAAAACTTAGCTTATCTAAATTTTCTATTAAAAAATGTTACTTTTGCATATAGCTTTCTTTTGGGCCAACTTGTGCATATATATATATATATACACATACATATATATAGCTTTTACTGTTGGAGACTTTTGCGTTATCTTCTTGGAAACTGAACTGATCATGAAATTAAAAAAATGTTAATTTAGAATTTATTGATCTAATAATGGATCATAATCAAATCAATGCATCTCATAATAAGTCCAAACGCAAAAGAAAAAAAAAAAGATAAAGAACATATTATCCACATGATGTAAATGCTCAATAACGAAAATAATTTCACTGTCGTCATTAATGTTTTCTAAAAATAACCCCTATACAAAAGTCGGTTAATTTTTTTATAGAGATTCAAAGTAAATAAATTACTTAATTATAACTATATATTCTAAAATATTTATGTGTGTCTTTAAATTATAAATTAGTTTATAAGTTAGACAAATTAATTTGGAGGTAAATGATAAATATAAGAATTAATTATCTTTTTTAATCTCCTAAAAATCAATATTAATTATTATTATTATTATTATTATTATTATTATTATTATTATTATTATTCTCCTTCTCTCTCTCTCCAGTAGGTTTATTGTGTTCTTGATATATATGCTGAAAAACAGGAAAAAAATTATTCATATCCTCCAATATAGTCTCTTCTATTAATTAATCATAATAACCTTGAGCTGCAACTTCCTAAAACTTAACTTTGAGAGGCTCAATTTAAAATGTAAGATTTTATTTATTAAATTGATGAAATTCCATACAATACTCCTTACCTACACCACTGACCTTATTATCCTCACATGAATTAATCGTAGGAGGCTTGTGATAATCAATTTGAATAAAACTAAACTCATCATTAGTTATCTTGTATCATGTAGTTCATCATTTCATTTTTTTAATTACTTATAGAAAGTGTTACGTTAAAAATAAAAGTATTTATTCATTTTTAATAACATTTTATTGATTTAGGCCTATTTTACAGATTTTGATTATTTTTTTAATTTAACTGGATTAATTTTGAAAGGTAAAAGGGAATATTTGGTCTTTTAATTTCACACAAAATTTTATTTTCATTTTTTAAATTCTATAAGGAGTTTTTCAGTTTTTTAACCTAAGGCAGTTAGCAAAAAAATGTTAACAATGAAATTTTGGATGTTAACGAAGCATTACCAACACTACAAAAAAAAAAAGACTTTCAGACACAACTTCAACGGTGACATAAAAAATGGCCACCGAAAATCTACCCTTTTTATAAATACATATATCTTTTATTCAATAAACTCTTAGGTACTAAAAATAAGTACCTCTTCCAATGAATATTCAATATTGATTTATCATATTATAAGAAATCAATCTCTTTCACTATATCTAACTCTTTCGTTGGCTGTGGGAACATTTATCAATGAAGGAGAAAAAGACTTGAAACTTGACTCATTTATATATAATTTTGCTAATAATTACAAATATTTCTTTTGGCTAAAAGCTCTATCTATTGTGTTTGCTGCGTCGCACACGTACTCACATATAACTAAAGGTGTAAATAGGTAAGGTCTGACCTGACCTATTTATGAAAGAAGTTAGGCCAAAGTTATTTAAATGTCTGAATATATAAATATGTTATATATGTTTTTAAAAGCATGGCTTGTACCTACATAGACAGTCTCATTTACACATTAAAAAATAAAATTATATTTGTATTATATAGATAAATTTATGTTAATTATAATGTTTATTTTAATTCTTATATTTTAATTTAAAGATATAATTATATTTATATTCTATATACAAATTAATATCATATTTTATTATTATTTTGTTTTAGATAATTTAGATTTATCTATATAATTTTAGCTCCTTTTGATATGTTTTTGGCATAGGGCATGTTAGCTTGTTTTTTTTAAAATTCAGATTTTTTAACATGCTTCGGCTATGCATTTTACAGGCCATGCCCAAGCTGAAAAATAAACTATAACAAGCCATAGACTAGTGTCACTCTTATGAAACAGTTCAGCCATATTTGAAGGTGTTTGTTAAACCTCTAGAAGCATTTTATGGAAATCGAGATACAAATTCTTTCACATACGTATCTCAAATTATGTTAAATCATTTTTTAAAAGATAATACAAACAATATCAAACATCTAACTTGTTAACACACGTAACAAACAACAATAATGTAAGGTTAGGTTTAAGTCTTGCAACCATTGGTACTCGGTTCGTCATCTCCGATCCACTAACAATACAATGTGTCCGTTTGGGAAAGCAGTAGAGAAGTGTTTTTACCATTTACGAGGTAAATGTGTGAAGGAAATTATCTCGTTTTACGAAAAAAAATACTGTTGAACGTGATTTTGGAGTGTTCAATCGTTTTGCCAAACACCCCCAATGTGACATAAAGAAAAGATTCATGCATGTATTAATCTCTTTGCTAAATGACACTTTAAAATAACGTTAATTAAGGACCTCGTCTTTTACTGACATTTAGAGAAAAAAAAGATCAGTTAACAAAAATGCCCATGTTTATCATTTGAAAATCTTGAGAATTTAAGTTGGAAATCCTTGAAAAATAATTGGAATAATATGTAAATGTTTGTTAGTTTCTATTTTCCAGCCATTTTTTATTTTAAAAACCAGAAAAAATAAAAATATATATTTGAAAATGTTTTCAGATATATTCTGAAAAAAGTTCAAATTTGTTCTACAAAAAAGTAGAACAGTACATATTTTTAATGCTTTGTTATCTTTAGTTCTATAAAATTAGACAGAGTACTAGACAGGGAACGTTGCATTTTTATTAACAACAATCAAGATAATATAGCAAATTATTTTTTACCCTTCACTTCACCAATCCATAAATCCAATCCAGGAATGTAAAAAACTCAAAAATAATAATAATAATATATATTTTCAATAGTGGCCTATTTTAAAAAATATGGGCTACCCGCCAACCCGTCGGGCTAACCCGTCATGGGTTTAGCCCATATGGGTTCGGGCTAAATATACCCGCATCAAAACAGGCCTCATTTTTCATAACCCAACCCACCATGGTCATGGGTTGGACGGGTTTAGCCCATGGGTAAAACCCGTATTACCGGCTCTACTTGCAACCATTGGTACTCGGTTCGTCATCTCCGATCCACTAACAATACAATGGGTCCGTTTGGGAAAGTAGTGGAGAAGTGCTTTTACCATTTACGAGGTAAATGTGTGAAGGAAATTATCTCGTTTTACGAAAAAAACACTGTTGAACGTGATTTTAGAGTGTTCAATCGCTTTGTCAAACACCACAATATGACATAAAGAAAAGCTTCATGCATGTATTAATCTCTTTGCTAAATGACACTTTAAAATAACGTTAATTAGGACCTCGTCTTTTACTGACATTTAGAAAAAAAAAAGATCAGTTAACAAAAATGCCCATGTTTATCATTTGAAAATCTTGAGAATTTAAGTTGGAAATCCTTGAAAAATAATTGGAATAATATGTAAATGTTTGTTTAGTTTCTATTTTCCAGCCATTTTTTATTTTAAAAACCAGAAAAAATAAAAATATATATTTGAAAATGTTTTCAGATATATTCTGAAAAAAGTTCAAATTTGTTCTACAAAAAAGTAGAACAGTACATATTTTTAATGCTTTGTTATCTTTAGTTCTATAAAATTAGACAGAGTACTAGACAGGGAACGTTGCATTTTTATTAACAACAATCAAGATAATATAGCAAATTAGTTTTTGCCCTTCACTTCACCATTTTTAATATTTTTAAAATTTTTGTTTTCAAAACTTATTCTAAAAAATCACTTTATAGAATTGATTTGTTTTTTGCTTCATAACCCAGTCCAGTTTAAAGTTTAAAGAAACCAACCTCAACAGAAACTGGATTGATTGGACCAAGTTAGTTGTCCGGGTCAGACTAGATTTTAGATCAACCTTTAGGACCAAACAATCTGGTCTGACCCGGTCCTATTTTCATTTATAAATAGTTTTTAATATTTTTTGTTTTAAAATTGTTGTATTTAAACCTATGTCTTCATTTTTTTTCTCTCCATCATGTGACTTGGGATTTCAGAGGTGTTGGATCAAAGAAATACTCTTTCTCACACATCGTCCTTCTTCCTCATGCATTAGATTTAGTCTTTCCCTCCTTTTCACTTTTTCTTCTCCTCGTGAGAATATCATAAGCCACATATAATGATATTTGCGATTTTATTCTATGAAAAGTGAAGAAATGCTTTTTGCAAGAAGGGTTTGAAAGCTTGAGGAATCAGTGTCTAGCTAGTTTTGGTTAAGGGTGAACCCGGTCTTTGTAAAGCCCTAGTACATATTTATCATTCTATTGAAAACAATCATATTAGCTAATAAATAATGCATAATTGTTCTAAGAAAGTAAAAATATATAATAGAAGTAAACAACGTTGATTTTCAAATTAAACTAGCTATTGGGATTTTCAATTTTGGCAAATTGCCAATGACCAGGTCCTTAATTAACATTTTAAAATTTAGGGAATGTCAAAAGTGTAATTGCCCTTATTTGGCCTTTCAAAGTGTGATTTTCCTTGATAAAATTAAAAATATATAAATTTTTTCCAACGAGCCACAATGCTTTCTTTGATTTCAATCGTCATTTCAGCGCACAACTTATGAAAACCTTTCTCACACTTCAGATATAGAGAATCGTATCTTTATTCAAAACGCTTTAAAGATATTTGAACTAAACACAAAACAAAGTTCATTAACTATAATTATTTGATTAAATTAAGGATGTTAATAAGTTACAGAATATTTATTTAAATGAAACTCCCCCACCGGTACTGAATTTAGGACCTATTTATCTAATTTAGTTAAACTAAGGAGGTTAGTTAAGTTAGTTAATATGTCATACATTTTCTAAAACACTCAAGTCATCTTTCTTAATTTTATTATCCTCTGTCTTACTTGGTTATTGTTGAAGAAGCCTTTAATTTGAGAAAGATCATAATTAAATTTTACATTTAAAATCTAAATCAACTTTTTAATTACGCCTTAATTATATTAAATATCAGTGGAATATATAGTTATTCTGGTATCAATTTCTTGTTTGTGAACACGAAACTCTATTTCTGATGTTATCTCGAGAGGGAGTTGTCAACCGAATCAATTCATGCCGTCCTGAGTCAAATGTCATGAATTGTAAATTGAACGACTTAATTTTTTTTATTTATGTAGAGTTAAATGAGTCGAAAATATGTGCATGTAAGTGGGTGAGCATGTTTAATCCATAAAAAAAAACAAAGAAATACATTATATTCGATTAATTATTAACTATTTAATTTAATCAAGAATTTTTTAAAACAATGTTCTAGGAATTTTATTAAATTATTAGACAGGAGACTTTTTCCTTCTTATTGATTATCTTTTCACAGGTTTTTTATATTTAACCACCCAGCATCCGAATAGTTATGTGCTTCTTGGCATTTTTTAGAATTTATTATTTATGTACATTATAATATAATCTATATATTATATAAGCTCTTTTGTCTTCTGTAAAAGGAAAAGGTATATACATTTGGTCTCTAATTTTGAGGCATGTTTCATTTCAATCTTTATATTTTGTCTAAATTAATGGTAAAAATTATTTTTTAACGTGATTTACGATATACGAAGTAAGCATGTAGTATTACTTTTATTTCAATTTGTATAAACATACTTTTGAAAGGCTAATGTAAACATGCCTATAAAACTTATACATAGTTTCAATTTGGTCATGAACTCATGAAGTATCTTTTCACTCTTCTAAACCTAATACGGTTAGTACCAAAAATAATGATTTTTTGTGTCAATTATTATTATTGTTATTGTTGGTATAGGCCAACAATTATTATTTTAAAAATGAAACTTACTCAGCATTTCTGAATGTCTCGTCAACATCTATAATTTAAATTTTAAAAAAAAATTAATAGAAGCCAACAATGCTAGAATTAGAGGATTAAAAGATGATATAAAATTAAGGAATTAAAATGAAATATTATTTAAAGTTGAAAGATCCTATTAAGTGCTTGTTTGGGAACACCGTTCCCAAAACGGTATACACAAGTCAAGACAAAACAATCTCAAAATCTGTAAAAACCATCTCGAAATCTGTAAAACCATCTCGAAATCCATAAAATCACCTCGAGAGCTGTGAACTCCTTTCTAGCTCCCAACGGATTCCCAAACACACTAAATTTGTTAACAAAAAGTGATAGCATGCATGTCCAAAATACATCTTATTCAAATTATTATGTAGTAACCACTCTAATTATTATATTCAATATATTTTTGGAAAAATGACGGAAAAGTACATCGAAAATAATGAATCCTAGAAAGGTGATTCGAAATTTTAACTCCCAGACAGATGATAGTTTCTGACGCGTCTTTAGCAAAGTTTAAAGGAAATTACCTGAATGCCCCTGTAATCATGATGAGACATGTTTAGTTTTGGGCTTTTGGCAGGAGAGTCAAGGAGTTGAAAGATAAAAATTGTATTTTAATAAGGTCTTTTTAAACCGAACAAAATTAAGTACGGTGTAGAAAGCATACTTTCTAAATCGAATATGGGTCTCATTCTGAATCGATTATGCCTCATTCTGAATCGAATATGCCTCATTATATTCATTCGAATGAGTCTTTCTAAACCTTTTTTTCCACCAACAGTTTAGAAAGTCACCTCCAAAGGTGTAGAAAGTCTCATTCGAATGAATATAAGACACATTCGAATGAGTCTACCCTTTATAAACAGTTTAGAAAAGTGAAATTTGAAAATGCTGTAACTTCCTCATTTCAGCTCTAAATTTGACAAATTACCTATCATTGGAAAGCCCTTTGAGTCTAGTTTCCAATGGCACAAGTTTCAAGTCAATTAGACATCTAAGTTGAGAGATATGATAAAAAAACTGAAGATATATCTGGAATAAACGTATTCCTGACACATGTTTGGTTTTCTTATCATATCTCTCAAAATACTAATCCAATATCGTGAAAATTGTGCGATTTGAAACTACAGTATTTTCAAGTTTCACCTTTCTAAACTGTTTATAAAGGGTAGACTTATTCGAATGTGTCTTATATTCATTCGAATAAGACTTTCTAAACCGTTTTTCCCCCAAAGGTGTAGAAAGTGGACTTTCTACACCTTTGGAGGTGACTTTCTAAACTGTTGGTGGAAAAAATGGTTTAGAAAGACTCATTCGAATGAATATAATGAGGCATATTCGATTCAGAATGTGGCATAATCGATTCAAAATGAGACCCATATTCGATTTAGAAAGTATGCTTTCTACACCGTACTTAATTTTGTTCGGTTTAAAAAGACCTTATTAAAATACAATTTTTATCTTTCAACTCCTTGACTCTCCTGCCAAAAGCCCAAAACTGAACACGTCTCATCATGATTATAGGGGCATTCAGGTAATTTCCTTTAAACTTTGCTAAAGACGCGTCAGGAACTATCATTTGTCTGGGATTTAAAATTTCGAATCACCTTTCTGGGATTCACTGTTTTCGAGGTACTTTTTCCGACATTTTCCCTATATTTTTTATGTTTAAATTGATCAATTAAAGCCCTCAAAATAAATAAAAAAACTTCCATTTATGACAAAAAATAACAATCGACCAAAAAACAAATTGATCGAATATTAAAAGCTAAAGCATTAACATAAAGATAAAAGCATTAAAATGAAATCTACGTAAAACTTATCCTGATTCTGTTGACGATCTTAGTAGAGATTATTTGCTTTTAGTAAAAGGGATAAAGAAAGCCTTCCATTGGTTTGATGAGGTATCTAGTTAGAAGGCCAATCAATGATAATCTTGAAGTTAATACAATCTTTTGGCGCTCAATTATTTTTATTTTGATTTTGATCGTCAAGTTTAAAATCAGCGTTTTCGGTCATCAAATTTTATTTTCTTTAAAACATTAGTTTCTATTATCTAATAAAAATCAGTGACAACATTGCTTTTAAGAGAAAATTTCTAGGTCAAATTTGCATCTAAATCCAAAACAAAAATACGTGGATGACAATTGAATTACCAATCAGTATGTTTAATCAACTAGTGATGAAACTTAACCTCAATAAATTTATATGGAAACCTTACCTAAATAAACTTATATACGAAAACGTTATTATTAAAAATATTTTCAGACAACATTATTCTTTAGCAAAAACTTTGATTCATGCATGCATTGATGATATTATATAGGGAAATTATGAATAAATTCCCATTTGAGAAATTAATTGGGAAATGAGACCTAGGACAATGTGAAGTCATAGATTCTTTTAGATGTTAAGTTTCATTCTCCAATTAATTTCTCAAATGGGTAGTTATATCTAATTTTTCCTTAATATCTAATTTTCCCATTTGGATTATCCTTACAATACAAGAAGCCCACCATTATACACTTCTATAGAGTTTATACCATATATGGAATTAATCCATTTAATTTGATCATGTTACCTCGGATTAGCTTGTTTTGGCCAAAAAAAGAATCTTAGATTGGCTTGCTCCTTCTTGCTTTGGATTGAAGGGAAATGTTTAGTGGAGAGCCATCAAATGTGCAAAATAGCTTGCCAAAAATGTTAATGTCCCTGTCAATGCTTTATTTGTGTTTTCTTTTTACCAAACCTTATGCATTATAAGTTCAATTTATTTGAATAAACTGAAGATATGTAGTCCTCCAACTTGCTCATTTTCTAATTTAATGGTCTTGTCACATCGTTTTAATTATTTGAAAGAGTAAACAAAGAATCCATGTACTTTTTTTTTGTTAGATACTGCCTCCATTCTTACATGCTCTCTCCGGTTTCTATCAACAAGGCCCTTATTAGAGAGTGCTATTATTATATTTTAATATGACATTTGTTAATTTTAAAGAGTATTAAATATTTATACCTATATTTAACATGGGTAGTAAAGAGAGTAATATAGTATGTTGGAGTTTAGTATCTTATGGGTAATATTAAAAAGTACTTAATTTTTATAAAAGAATTCAATTATTTTAGTGATTTTATTAGTGATATGAATAGTTAGTTAGAAGTAATTTATAAGAGAAACTATACGAGTATAAGATATAAATTTTATAAATTAAAAGGTTGATTAAATGCAATAAATGTATCAAAAAAATATTTTTTTTTTGGGAAATGCTCTTATTTAGATATGGCCACAGAAAGTAAATAAAAATAAAATAAGAACCGTAGGCTTAATCCTAAATATAAACAATAATTTGGTTTTATCAAAAAATTGAGGACATTTTTTTTTATTTTTACCCCCTACTTAATTATACACCCTGCTCATCTATTTTTTCATTTATTTTCTCTCATTTTTTCAGTTTTATACTTATCATTTTTATAAATAAAGATATATTTAAAAAATTACATCTTTTACGTATTTATTACTTTTAACAAATTTTAACAAACTGCTTGTTTTGAGTAACTTTAGTTGTTACTTGAAAGTATCTTTTACATATTTGTATTCAACTAATATTGAAGAAGAGATCGTTATATATGATTTAATAGTTATTACATATAAAAATGATATAAATAGAGTAAGGGTTTGTTTGAAAACTATTTTGAAAACAACTTTTACAGATTCTAAAGCAAAACCTTTGTTTTAAAGAATAGATTTTATAGATTTCGGGGCAAAACCTAGGTTTTGAAAAGTGATTTATGTTTGGAAAGTTATTAGCTTTTACAGATTCCGAGGCAAAAAAGTGGGTAGAAAAGAGGAAAGAGAAATAATGAAAAGTAGGAAAAATGAAAAAGTAGGATAGAGGAAAGAGAAAGAAGGAAAAAAGTAGGAAAGATGAAAGGGAAAGAAGGAAAAAAGTAGGAAAGACGAAAGACGAAAGACGAAAAAGTAGGAAAAAGAGAAAAAAGTAGAAAAGAGAAAACCTAGGTTTCAAACCGAGGTTTTGTAACCTAACTTTTTCAAAAAAAATTGTATACTTGGACAAAATCTAGATTTTGGGTCAAAACCTAAATTTTGAAATCAAACCTAGGTTTCAGGAAGCGATGGCAAACAAACCCTACTAATAAAACCAATCATAACAGAAAAGTGTATCTTGTGCGAGAGCCAGTAATACCTATAGGGCTATATCAACAGAATAACAAGCTGAGAGTGATTCGAATAGGAGAGATGTAGAAGCATATGGGCATTGCGAAGCCATCAAGTTAAAGTGAAGAAAAAAGCCAGGAATAACAGCATAATCCATCGATCTAGCAGCAAACGAAATGACTTTTGTCAAACTGAGAGAATGCATGTGAATATATAAACGTGATCTCTCTCTCTCTCTCTGGAAACAGTATCAAATTCTGTACACAGAACAACTCTTTATTAATAATTCTCTCATATATAATTAACTCTCTCTCTCTTTTTTCTTTCACACCCTTCTTTTTCATTTTCTCTCTTTTTCTGATATGTCCCTCTTGACAAGCCCCTTCTTGGCTCCTCACCACTGACTTCCTTTCAACATGGACGGTCAACATTGATTCAGTTTCTGTAACATGTCAATCAGCTATTATATATACATTGATTGGAGCAACCCTAATCATACCCCCTCTCTTGTATACAAGGGTTAATATATTTTTTTGGTATGTTAAGATTAAGATTGTGCTTACTTTAGTTTTGGTTCCTTAATATTTAAGCCATGTGTTTTGGTTATTTGAGAGTTAAAATAGTTCAAATTTTTGTTAAATTCTAGGGAGTAATGTTGTTAAAGTGAATAAAACTTAAAGGCCAAAAACCTAATTATACCCTTTATCTTATATCTCAATATAAATCATTTTAATTCCTTTGTTAGCTAGGATTATTGTATTGTTTGCTTTTCTAACTTTTATGCTCAGTGTTGTGTGCTTTTATGTGAATTGTACGTAGTTCATGTGTAATATTGTCTTGTGTCTACTGCATTCTTGTAGTCCTTTTATTTTGTACTAATGTTAATATATTTGATTATTTTATCAACAAAAAAGAATATAAATCATTTTTAAACAGATAAAAGCATTAAATTTGTAATAAAATTTTAATGATTCTCAATATTATTTTTTAAATTGCATTAAACTCTAACATCATATTAATTTATATTATTTTTAGTACTATTAATAAATTTGAGCAGATACAAAAGGAGAACATTTAATACTCATTAAAACCATCAAATACTTTATAAAGCTGATGACTTAGAACACCTTATGAAAGTTGCCCTATATGTGGGAGCAGATGGAGTATTCCCTCCAGTTCTATTTATAAAAAACTTTCTAGAATATGTTTTTGTCATTTTTATAATAGACTTTGATATTTTTAATAAGCATTAATTTTTTTCATATATACCCATATTTAATAAGGATAATGAGAGAGTATAAATTAATATAATGTTGAAATTCAGTGTAGTTGATAAGGTTAATATTGACAATAACTTCAATTTTATGATAACAATGTTAAAAATGTTAACAATGAACTTTAGTTTTTTAACGAAATAAAGTAACATTGTTCCATTTTAAAACTTTCGGGTCAATATTACTCCTAAGAAACTTCTAAATTAATATTGCAAGAGAAAACTTTTACCCATAAGGTCACAAAAAAAAAACTTTTACCCATAATATTGTGTATGGTCATATAAAACAAAAGCTCATGGGGCCTACATAGCAGGTGAATAAACAAGAGTTAATATCATTGTTTGTCCATATAGTTCGGCTGCATTTTCGTTTTGATCATATAATTTCAAATTGTTTATTTTAATCCCTAGTTTTATAAAAATTTAGTTTGAGTTTAACTACTGAGCCTAGTAATTTTAATAATTTTTTGTTTCGACCTCTATACTTAAACTTAATTCAAATCCTTATAAAAATTACGGGATTAAAACTAAAAATTTAAAAATACAGTAATAATGAAACTATAAAGCTAAGACAACAATAGTATTAAGTTAAAAAACATTGAGTAATTCTGCTATGATAAAAAAAAACAAGAAGAAGGCAAACCATTGGTAATGATGTAATGAAGAGATTTCCTTTTAATTCTTTAACTTCAAAAATTTTTGGTTATGATCTTTTAACCTTTAAGATAAACTCCAAAAAATTTATATTTTCTTTATATGTTAGAAATGTTTCTTTACTCAACACCACCTCACTTTTATTATCTAAGCTAACCTTACACAAAACTCTCTTAACATGGAGATGTCTGGTAAAGGCGGAGAGAATCATTTTTCTGAATGACTAAAATATTGTGTATGTTTTTTATTCTAACAATTATTCTAGAGTATTAATTTATAAATCTCTTATTTTTAATGATCCCGGATATGTAAAATTATTATGAAAGCTCATGGTCCTTATTTTTAAAAATAAATAATATGTGAAGATCAAATTGTTCTTAGGTCAAATAATTAAAGTGGTAGTTATATATTATCATATTATTTTCTTGATACAAACGGAAATAAAACAAAAAGACAAAACAAATACAAAAAGAGGAAAACTAAGTGACACCCGCTGCCTTCAGAAAAGCAACCGTAGAAGGTCCATTAAGAATGTGGTGTCCAAGAGCACTACCAAAGTGCATTCTTTGCTACAATCAGCAGCTTCATTTGCATCTCTCTCGATAATTTTCAAACTGGCATCCCAATCCCGCTGGAGCATCATTTTTATCTCGCTAATCATACTCAATTCCTCATGAAGATCCGATACCTCCTTCTGGAGGAGGCCAATAGTTTCCACTGAGTCTGAGGTCAGAGTAAACTTCTTTACTCCATAATCCCATGCTCTTTTAAGCCCCATTAAGCAGCCCAATAATTCCGCAGTAAGCCAATCCCCATGATTCAGACGCATCATAAAGCCTTCAAAAATAACTCCCTCATTCATTAGGATGTCGCCACAAGTTGCTGTATCAGAAGTAAAGGAGTAGGCACCATCCACCATGACTCGTATACCGTCTGAAATATTCTCAGAAGGAGGTCGTCTGTCAACTTCACATTTACCGTTTAGATTCACTCCACTCATTTTAGTGCTCGAGCGAAAAATACAATGATGTATGGCTTTCGCTTGAGCGAATATTTGCCCGTATCTAGCCTCATTACCCCCATGCATGTGCTCATTCCTTGCTCGTCAAATAAGCCAGCAAATTATAATAAAGTTATGCTTCCAGTCTCCCTCCTCTCTTATTATCTTCCTTGTCATATTTAGTTTAAACCATGCATGAATGCCATAATTAAAGAAAGTTGAGTGATATGAAGGATGCACTATACTCTCCTAAAACAACCTTGTTTTATTGCAGTCCCGCAGCACATGAAGGTCATCTTCCATAAAGTTACTTCATACATCACAAGAACCATTTGGATGAAGGCCTATTCTCCATTTCCTGTAGTTAGTAAGAAGGTGTCCTTGAAGGGTTACTCAGGCGAAAGTCTTGCTTCTCTGAGGGATTTTGAGTTTCCAAATAATCGGTCAAAACGTTTGCCCTTCCTCCCTTCTATCATTCAGACTCATATAAGATGAGCTAACTGTAAAGTCGCAGCTTTTCTCCCACTTCCATCGAAGATCATCATCCCTATTTCTGTTTCTAACGTGTTCCATCCCTTCCTGGACGCTCTTCCAAGAGTTCCTGATTCCTCTCCAAGCACATGACCCAAGTTTCTTTGGATCAATAGTAGGCAGAAGGTCATCTCCACAATTGTACTTGCTCCGTATCACTCTCACCCAAAAGGGCATCATTTCTCTTCACAAGGCCCCATCCTAGCTTCATCATATACGCCTTATTCTGCTATTTTAAATGCTGTATACCAAGGCTCCCTACCCTTTTCTCTTGACACACCTTATCCCAAGCCACTAAGTGCATCTTTTTCTGGTCATCAGACTCTCCCTATAAGAATCTCCGTGAGATCTTCTCCAAATTCTCACATGTGCTCATAGGTAAATTCGCAGTCTGCATTGAGTAACTAGGAATGGCGGACACAACAGATTTGACGAGTGTAGAACGCCCTGCAAAGGATAGTTTGTTTATTTTCCAATTGCTTACTCGACTTTTCACCTTGTCCACTATAAATTGATATGTCTCCTTCGTTACCTGACCATGATGAAGTGGAACACCAATATATTTACCTAGATCGCCAGTTTGAGTAAATCCAAGTTCAGTACTTATCTGTGTGGCTCTATTATGGTTGACATTTCTAGAGAAAAACACCTTTGTTTTTGCATGACTAACCTTCTGGCCCGAGGCTTCACAAAAACTCTTCAGACATTTCTTAATAATTTCCACCTGATCAAGACTTGCCTCTGAAAAAATTATAAGATCATTAGCAAAAAATAAATGTGAAATAGGCAGTCCTTTCTTACACAGTCTGATAGGCTTCCAACATCCCCTCTCCAATTCAGCTTGGATTAAATGGGTCAATTTCTCAATGCAGATCACAAACAAATAGGGGGAGATAAAGTCCCCTTGTCTGATACCACGTGTTGGGTAAAATTCCTTTGCTTCGCTACCTTCCCATAAGATGCGTAATTTAGGGGAGAAAATACCAAGTTTAATAAAATTTATAAGTCATTGGGGAAACATTAGCTCTTGAATGCATTGTTCTACAAACTCCCAACGAATCCTGTCATAGGCTTTTTCGAGGTCAATTTTAATGGCCATGAAACCCTTCTTCCCCTTCATATGTTGCAAGGAATGAATAACCTCTTGAGGTATAATGACATTATCGGAGCTCACTCTACCAGGAACAAAACTACATTGGTTTGGAGAAATAACATCCGGAAGCACCTGCTTGATGCGATTAGCGAGCACTTTCGTGACTGCTTTATAAATTACATTGCAAAGACTAATAGTTTGGAAGTCCCAAATATTGTTCGGGTTGTCCTTTTTGGTATCAAAACAATGAAAGTATCATTTACTTGCTTGATATTAACTAGGTTGTCCTTTTTGGTATCAAAACACCTTATAGCTCTATATCTTAGCACGTTCAGCGAAAAGAGTCACATTAACAATCCAATCTTTATTTTCATCCCAACCATCCTTGACCAGGCGCTTAAAATCTTCATGTAGAACCCAAGAGGCATTCACCCAAAACAACCTCGATAATTTTGGTTGACTAGGAGAAGCTGAGAGCATTCTGAGGAAGATGGGTATGTGATCAAATTTATACCATGGAAGCGACCTCACCATTATATAATTAAACTTGTCCATAAAGGCCGTACTAGCGAGAACCCTATCAATTCTACTTTCACAGCCCTCATGTTTCCCAGTGAATTTTGGTCCTACACACCCCAAGTCAGCTAGTGCAAGTCCATCAACCCAACAACCAAAATCTCTATCCATAGAACTGGAGGTCCGAGATGTAGATCTCCTTTCAT
>JANTPZ010147490.1:0-20200 GCA_025593235.1 Vachellia pachyceras
CTTGAAAGGTCATCATTAGTGAAGGATCTTGAGTTGTTTCCCCATGGTGACCTCACTGAAATAGGGGAGAGAGGTGTGAACCTTAGTGGAGGGCAAAAGCAGCGAATTCAACTTGCTCGTGCTCTTTATCAGAGTGCTGATATATATCTGTTGGATGATCCATTCAGTGCTGTTGATGCACATACAGCCACAAATTTGTTTAATGTAATAAACATAATGTCATTTTATCCTCCATATATTGTGTTTGTGTCTTCTTTGATATCATTTTTGCTCACAAATGGCTTTTATTTTGGCAGGAATATATCATGGAAGCGCTTAGAGAAAAGACAGTCATGCTTGTCACTCATCAAGTTGACTTCCTTCCAGCATTTGATTCTATTTTGGTAATTTTCCTTTGACTATGCAAATATCACTAATAACTATAATGACTTAAACTTTTATGAATTCTTTGATCTTTCGTTCCCATTTCATTGCTAAGAAATTGGAGACTTTCTCAAAAGCATTTAATTTTCTTTGTTAGAGTTTTCTCTAATATTATTTTGAAAGCTTTCTGAAATAATTCTATAACCTAAGGAAGGTTATTTAGTGTTTTAATCTTCCTCTTTACAATTTGTTTTGTAAAGAAGGGTTCTCGTTTGTTTGATTCCTGGTCTATTCATAAAATGAAGTTAATCAATAGGGTTTAGCCATTGTTTTCCACATTACTTTGGTCCTAGTAATGGTTTGTTATTTGTTTATAACAGCTCATGTGTGATGGGGAAATTCTGGAAGCTGCCTCTTATCAGGATCTTCTATCTTCAAGCCAAGACTTTCAAAACCTTGTTAATGCTCACAAGGAGACTGCTGGTTCAGAAAGGCTTCCCGATGTTACTTCTTCTCATGCACATGTATATCCAACCAAGGAGATTAACAAGTCATATTCAGAGAAGCAACTGAAGGATACGAAAACTGATCAATTAATCAAGCAAGAAGAAAGAGAAATTGGAGACAAAGGACTAAAGCCTTATTTGCAGTATCTGAATCAAAACAGGGGCTATCTATATTTCTGTATTGCTTCACTTATGCACCTTTCATTTGTTATTGGTCAAGTACTACAGAACACATGGATGGCTGCTAATGTTGACAATCCTCACGTTAGCACGTTGAAATTGATCATGGTATATTTGTTGATTAATATTTCTGTATTGCTTCACTTATGCACCTTTCATTTGTTATTGGTCAAGTACTACAGAACACATGGATGGCTGCTAATGTTGACAATCCTCACGTTAGCACGTTGAAATTGATCATGGTATATTTGTTGATTAATATTTCTGTATTGCTTCACTTATGCACCTTTCATTTGTTATTGGTCAAGTACTACAGAACACATGGATGGCTGCTAATGTTGACAATCCTCACGTTAGCACGTTGAAATTGATCATGGTATATTTGTTGATTAATATTTCTGTATTGCTTCACTTATGCACCTTTCATTTGTTATTGGTCAAGTACTACAGAACACATGGATGGCTGCTAATGTTGACAATCCTCACGTTAGCACGTTGAAATTGATCATGGTATATTTGTTGATTAATATTTCTGTATTGCTTCACTTATGCACCTTTCATTTGTTATTGGTCAAGTACTACAGAACACATGGATGGCTGCTAATGTTGACAATCCTCACGTTAGCACGTTGAAATTGATCATGGTATATTTGTTGATTAATATTTCTGTATTGCTTCACTTATGCACCTTTCATTTGTTATTGGTCAAGTACTACAGAACACATGGATGGCTGCTAATGTTGACAATCCTCACGTTAGCACGTTGAAATTGATCATGGTATATTTGTTGATTGGAGTTGCTTCAACCTTTTTCTTGCTCGTTAGAAGTCTGGGAATGGTTGCTTTAGGCATTCAATCATCGAAGTCCTTGTTTTCACAACTATTGAACTCACTTTTCCGTGCACCTATGTCATTTTATGACTCCACGCCTTTGGGAAGGATACTTAGTAGGGTAAGCTTATTAAATTATTCCACTTGTAATAATGAAATGTTATTGATGAAAGTAATGCGATTTGAGTATGACTTTATTATTGTACAGATCTCATCCGATTTGAGCATTGTCGATCTTGATGTACCATTAAGCCTTATGCTTGCCGTTGGAGCCACCGCAACTTGTTATGCAAATCTTGTCGTTTTAGCAGTTGTTACTTGGCAAGTCTTGTTTGTCTCTATACCAATGGTTTATATAGCAATTCGTTTGCAGGTAATATGCGTATTCTTAGTGCTACTATTTTATCATATGGCATTGTATGATGATCATATTTGACATGAATATGTGATGTGCAGAAGTGTGTATATAAGTTATGAACTGTCTCTTCAGAAGTAATCATAAAGAAAGCTTGATATGGTATTCGATAGTTATATCACTGAAGGAATTGAATTGGAACCCAATACTCAAAATTTCAACATCCATATGACAAATCTTTTAGATTTTATTGTGTTAATCCTGATTTTGCCATACCTTGAAAACTTTAGAAATAGCTGTTAATGTTCATATGGCCATCAAAAGTTTGCTAACTCTAAAGTTCTTTTTTTTAAGGTAAATTCTGACATATAAATGCTTTGTTTATATAGAGATACTACTTTGCCACTGCTAAAGAGTTGATGCGATTGAATGGCACAACAAAGTCCTATGTGGCCAATCATCTAGCAGAATCTGTTGCTGGTGCTATGACAATAAGGGCTTTCGAGGAGGAAGATCGTTTCTTCATCAAGAATCTCGATTTAATTGATGTCAATGCCTCCCCTTTCTTCCATAACTTTACAGCAAATGAGTGGTTCATTCAACGTTTGGAAGCAGTTGGCGCGTGTGTTCTTGTCTCCGCGGCACTTTGCATGGTAGTACTTCCACCTGGGACTTTCTCCTCTGGTGAGACTTCATTCACTATTGTCTCAATTACTTTCAGGGGAATGGCAGTTTAAGTCCTAAAAGATTAACTTAATGATCGTCAAGCCCCTAAAAATTTTGTTGAGAAATTAGTTGCAACCTTCTTAATTGATATTCGCAACTTATATTTCATGAAATTTTGTTTGCGACCTAACTATTATTAAATTGAACTTTTGGGTTCCAACCATCATTTCCCCAATATTTCCTTCTCTGTTCTTACATCTTAACATTCACTTGAAAATTTTGTTTTCCCAGGATTTATTGGCATGGCCATTTCTTATGGGCTTTCATTAAATGCAACCCTTGTATTCTCAATTCAAAACCAATGCACAATAGCAAACTATATAATTTCAGTAGAGAGGTTGAATCAATACATGTATATACCAAGTGAAGCTCCAGAAGTCATAGAAGGAAATCGCCCTCCTACGAATTGGCCGGTGGTTGGGAAAGTTGAAATAAATAATCTGCAGGTAAAAATGGTAGTTGTTTGAAATCTTGCAACATAATAATAAGTGAATGGATACAAACAACGCATAATTTTCTTGTTTATACTGACACAGATAAGGTATAGGCCTGATACACCTCTTGTACTCCGAGGAATCACATGCATATTTGAAGGAGGGCACAAAATTGGCATTGTTGGCAGGACAGGTAGTGGAAAGTCCACTCTCATTGGTGCTTTGTTTCGCCTCGTGGAGCCAGCTGGTGGAAAAATCATTGTTGATGGCATAGACATTTGCGCTATTGGCCTCCATGATTTGAGATCACGTTTTGGTGTCATACCACAAGATCCTACTCTTTTTAATGGCACAGTTAGATATAATTTGGACCCCTTGTCTCAGCACACTGATCAAGAGATATGGGAGGTAATACTAATGCCTTTTCTTTCCTTCTATATTCTTGTAATAAGAGAGCATAACTAGTTTAAATACTCGTGTGTTTGGAATTAGTTGGGTTTGGTCGAAATGGGGTTTTGATTGAAGGAACGTGAGAGTAACTTTGTCTCGAAAGTCACAGACTCTTATATTCTGCATTCCCTATCAATATCATGAAAAATCTAAAGATGATATGTTTATTCCCCCTCTAAGGTTCTTGGAAAGTGTCAGTTGCGAGAGGCGGTTCAAGAGAAAGAAGGCGGCTTAGACTCTTCAGGTGAAATATCAACTTCTATTGCTGCAGAAGAAGTGATGCATGCATTGTTTTCCTTTGTTTTTTTAATTTGGATTGATGGATTGTGTTATACAGTTGTGGAAGATGGATCAAACTGGAGCATGGGACAGAGGCAGCTATTCTGCTTGGGACGAGCTCTTCTAAGGAGAAGTCGAATTTTGGCGCTCGATGAAGCGACTGCATCAATTGATAATGCCACTGATTTGATTCTCCAGAAAACTATAAGGAGTGAGTTTGCAGATTGCACTGTGATCACAGTAGCTCACAGGATACCTACAGTGATGGATTGCACTAAAGTCCTATCCATAAGAGATGGTAAGAGAGTGTGTGTGTGTGTGTGTGTGTGTGGTAGCGGCACTTAACCTCGTAATTCTTGTTGAATACTTACTTTTCATTCGAAAATTCTGATTGGTCTTATTTGTACCAAAAGAGTAAGTTTTTTGTTTGTTTGTTCAGAAAGAGATGCTTGTTGAGTTTACTAACAATTGAACATAAATGGAATTGTATTTTTTTTTTCCAGGAAATTTGGTGGAATATGATGAGCCAATGGAGTTGATGAAGAGGGAAGATTCCTTGTTTGGGCAGCTTGTGAAGGAATATTGGTCTCATCTTCAGTCTGCAGAATCATGTTGATTTATTGAACCAAAAGAGTAAGTTTTTGGGAAATTTACTGTTGAGTCCCACATAAGGGACTTATTTATCAAATGGTCCCAAGTTTTAAAATATTTATCAAATGGTCCCAGAGGTGTTGTCAATTTAGCTCATGGTGTTGTCAAGGGTTGTCACGTGACAACACCATGCGCTGCATTAACAATACCATGCGCTGTATTGACAACACCTCTGGGACCATTTGATAAATATTTTAAAACTTGGGACCATTTGATAAATAAGTCCCTTATCTGGGACTGTACAGTAAATTTCCCTAAGTTTTTTGTTTGTTTGTTCAGAAAGAGATGCTTGTTGAGTTTACTAACAATTGAACATAAATGGAATTGTATTTTTTTTTTCCAGGAAATTTGGTGGAATATGATGAGCCAATGGAGTTGATGAAGAGGGAAGATTCCTTGTTTGGGCAGCTTGTGAAGGAATATTGGTCTCATCTTCAGTCTGCAGAATCATGTTGATTTATTGAACCAAAAGCTAAGTGTGATAATAAGAAAATGTTCTCCTCTTTTGGTAGTAACAAGAAGAAAATTGAGAATGTGCGGTTAGCAGGTTGTAAAATAATCTGGTATTAATTTAAGTAGCTAATGCAATTTTAAAATATTCCATTTAATGAATTTTACACATTAATCCATTTATGTTTTGAACCAATTTTATGGATATGATGTCTCAAAAAAATTAAGGGCATGTTTGCTTACTAAAAGCTTAATCTTATTTTGAGTAAAAAAAAATGAATTGATATGGAAAAATTCTTTAATGTCAATGTTACGAAGAAATTTATTTTTATAATTGATTAAAGGGTTAAGATACAAATTTATCTATAAAAGTTTTTGGCAAAGGGCATCTTGAACCATTAGTTTTATTGGGTGAAAAACTATACATGAACCTTTTGAAATGGGGTAAAAATAACACAACCATTACTTAGAACAAACTGTAATTACTTTTATGCCCCATTTGGTAGACATGTTAGTGTTGGGAATACACCCGTGTGTTGGCCCGCACAAGCCGTTCAGCCACCAAAAACCCACCAAAAAACGATGTAGCCCGAGCCCGCTGCTGATATTATTTTTTTAAAGAATAAACTTTTTTCTCCTATTTTTGCCCAATTTTTTTCTATAAGATTCATTGTCACATGATTCTCTTCCCACTCCCACCAATAAATTTTTAATATTGACATTTTTCATCTTTTCCAAAAAATATAAATATTAATTTTATTATAATTTTAAATATAGTATTATCAAAAGTTGATATAAAAAATAAATATTTTATACGATGTTTGAATGTATTAGGTATTGTTTATCATATTTTGTAAAAAAATATTGAGATAAAAAAGCCCGAACCCACAATTTGGTAGATTGGCGGTTTTGGTCCATGGGTCCAACCCGCTTTACTAGCCCTAGACATGGATTGAGCCTAGGAAGTGGAAGCGAAACTAAATTTCCAATTTTTTGCTTGTTTGGTAGGTCTAAATCAACTTCCACGTGGAGCTGGCTTCCATCACCTTACGACCCATTTGTTACAAGGAATTTAATGGAATGGAATTAAAAATTTTTACGTGGTAACATATTTGGTAGATATTGGAATGGAAGAAGCTTGCAAAGGTTCTCATTCAATTATAAAGGTTTTATGTTTGATTATAAAAAGGTTGTCACATTAGAAATTCAATTAACCATTATTATTGTTGTTTGCAGTTAACGAATTATTATTTGCTATAAACCAATGATGAGGCTGTCATTTGCAAACCACTATAATCCGCCATAAAATGTTTTAAGTAATTCATTAAAAAAAAAGGTACCATATGATATACAATGCACATTAGGGGTAAGATTCAAATTTGGTCTAAAAATTTGATTTGAAGTTATTTCAATGAAAACAAAATTGGAATATTAATGCAAACTTTCAATTTGGATAGGTAGAGACAATTTCAATAAATGTGTTGTACACTGAAGTATGAAGATGAAATTGGAAGCTATGTGGTGTAATGAGAAGGTCATATTGGAAGTTTATTGTATGTTGTAGCAAATAAGATAAGAGCACTCCCCCATTGTAAACCATATGAAAAATCTGTCAATTGTACGAGATCCAAAATTGTAATTTAACATGAAGTGCTTGTTTGCCTCCTATTCTAAAATCTATGTTTATTTTCAAAACCTAGGTTTTACAACAGAACCTAGGTTTTGTCCAAGTACAAAATTTTTTTTGAAAAGCTATTCTGGTTACAAAACCTCGGTTTGAAACCTAGGTTTTCTCTTTTCTACTTTTTCCTCCTTCCTACCTTTTCCTCTTTTCCCTTTCATACTTTTTCCTTCTTCATACTTTTTTCCTTCTTTCTCTTTCCTCTTTCCCATTTTTTCTTTCTTTCTCGTTCCTCTTTTCATCCTTTCTCTTTCTTCTTTCCTAACCACTTTTTGCCTCGGAATCCGTAAAAGCTAATAACTTCCCAAACATAAATCACTTTTCAAAACCTAAGTTTTGCTTCAGAATCTGTAAAAGCTATTTTTCCAAAATCTATTCTCCAAAACCTAGGTTTTATCTCGGAATCTGTAAAAGCTATTCTGAAAATAGCTTCCGAACTAGCCTAAAGTTAACATTTGGTTAAGATGCACATTCGAATGTGAGTATGAAATGGCAATATGTAAGCAGAAAAGAAACAGATAACACAACACATTTGGGTTCACAAATTAAAGTGAATTACAGCAAAAGTATAAGTAGACAATGTCAAAAATACATGCAAAATGGTCAGCAAGTAAATTCTTTAGGACATGTAATATTTAACTAGAAAGTTTCAAGTATTTGAACTTCGTTTGCGATTTTTTCATTGCTATTCCAAAAATAGGGTAGATTTGGGGTTTTTGAACCCTTTGCTTGAAAACTTGACATTTCTTTAAAAATTTACCAAAACCTCTTTTGCTAAAACCTCATCTTTTTCCATGCATAGGTAACTTGCTTAGTACCTTAGTGTTGGTTTAGGCATGCATTGATATACATTTACAAAGTAGAGGTTTATGGTTATATAACTACAACATTGTCCAAAATAAAGTTCCAACCATCATATGCAAAATTCCACAAGCAAGAACATCATCTTCAATCACCAATAACTTTATTCTTACCCTTGCTTGAGCTTGCACCTACATGGTTAGTTGGGGGATAATGAGATTTATGAAAATCTCAATAGCAAAACTTTCTAACACACTTTAGAAAATTGCATGACAACTTTCATTATAAGTGTGAATTCATAAAAGTGCAACATCTAACAATTAAATGCATATGGCCATAGCATACAAAAGCATATATTCACATTTCCATCAACATAATTTCAATACAAGTCATGCATAATTCACAACATATTTTCAAAGCAACTTAGATTAAAGATAGAAGGTTTTGTTACCTTGTCTCTTTAGCTTTTCTTGAGATTTAAAGCTCTCTTGATGAATTTCCCCAACAAGTTCTTTGACTTTTTATTTTTCTAAACATCATACAAGAATATAACCATCAAGCTCAAGCCATCAATTTTGCAAGAAAAACTACAAAACGCAATATAACTCTTAATGTTTTTTAAGTACCCTTAAACTTTGAAACTTGCTCTTATATTTCTAATGCTTCCCAAATTCATTTCTCACTTTTACCCTACACAAATTTGCCTTCTAAAGCCATTGGAAGCATCAAAATCATACTTCTTTTTACTGTTTTGCAACAGCACGAAAATTACTCTATAAATTGGAAAAATGTAATTTTTCAACTTCTTTCACATACATGCATAATCTCAATCCTAAACCATTTCCCCATACTTGGGCATAATAAAATCATCCATTTTCCTTCATGAACAGTGCCAAACAATGCTGCATGAACAGTAACTTCATGCTAAAATTTCATACCACAACCAAACCAAACCAACATATATACATCAAATTACACCTTAACACACAAAGAGTGTTTTGCAACCTTTGGTTTCCTCTAAATCCCTCTCTTTCTCACTTTTACCATCAAGAACCCTAACTTTCAATCTTAAAAAGAGAGGATAAATCAAGAAACTAATCCATGGAAAAGGTAGAGGAGGTTGCAAGGAGTAAGAAAAGGTATAGGTTTGGTTGATTTAGCTTTTTACCTTGTGATTTGTGAAGCTCATTCTTCTCTGTGTTGATGTTCCATGGCATCTTCTCTTCCCCTTTTGCAGCCAAGAATGTCATCCAAAATGGCCAAGGAAGAGAGAAATATATTGCCTTAACTCATCTCTTCTTAATAAAATCAAGGACTAGGATTTAATCTTAATTTAGAAGCTTAATCTAATGGTCATAATTGAACCAACAAACAACCATGTGCTTTCTTCCTATTAGCTCTCATAAAGTTTTTATTATTGGGTGCACATGGGGTTAAAAAAAATCTGGTTGTAACTTTGGTTACACTAACCAAACCAACTTCCTTTCGGTTACTCCTACCGATTACACTTTTTACCGGTAACCATAATTTTATTCCGAAAAATTTTTCTCTACATTTCTGGAGATGTTTTCTTCCTCTTTTAATCTCCATATTTTTCTCATTACTATGGCAAAATTATTTTCCCAGAAATACCCTTGGAACTCATCCAAAATCAATAGGGTTACTTTATCCTGTCAAAATCCCTAAAAAACGTGTTATCGGAGGGCAAAATATTTTTAGAGCATTAAAAATTAATATAATTTCTACTGACACTCTAGCCCTTTTCCTTTTCCCAAATTGACCTCTAGATTGTCTAAAATTAATTTTTTTAAAAAATTATATTTTCAGGGTTTTCGGGTCATATTCCTTTCAATCTGGGAATTCGCCTTTATCGTACATCGGGTAATAATTTTATTAATTATAATAAAATTTATTTTATTTTTTCATGCCCTGAAATCAACTGGTTGGGGTCTCCTGATACCTCAAATAATTATTTTTGCCCGATTTACCTTCAAAATTCTCTAGACAGAGATCTAAGTCGAATTTTGACAATCTATCGGATCTTAGTTAATCAGTGAACTCTAATCTATCTTTTGAGCGTAAATTTTTCTGATATTTTGGTCAACCTGTTGACTTTTGACTTTGGTCAAATGACCAAAATACCCTTTTCTTTTTCTCTTATTTTCATATATGCCCTTAAGCTCTGCTGAGTGCTGACCTTTCTGCCCTTGGTCTCCTTGTTTAATGACGCTTGGGTCCCTTCCCAGGAGGTCACCCATCTTAACATTATCCAAGGCGAGCACGCTTAACTACGAAGTTCTTATAAAATTTCACCCGCTAGGCCAGGTTTGACTTTGGGTTTTTAGCCCATCAACATCATCTTTTTCCGTGCTTTCTATCTATGAGCTCTAACTCGACTTTTGACTACTGGTTTGACCCTTTTTACTTAATGATCATATTATCCTTGGTCTTTATACTTAATGACATTTATGTCCCTGGCTTGTCTTCTTAGTTGTTTAAAAAGACTTATAACTAAATTGACTAGGGTATCTTTGGTCCATTGACTTCTTCTCTTTCTGTATTTTTATTTCTAGCCTTATTTTATCTTATAACGATCGGTTTGGCCTCTATTTCAATTTATAGAGAAAGGGTGGATATTACACAAAAGGTGTTGAATGTGGTGGTAAAATAAGTACCCGTAAATCTTGAGATTTCACAAGATTAATTCGTAGCCCTTAGATCGAAAGCCACCTCATTAAGGCAATTAAAGATAAGTTTTTCTTCAGCCATTCCAGCCATTTTGCATGACCTAAACCTGCAAAAAAAACAGAGAGAGGAAGGCGTGAAAACAAGAAGGAAGAAGAAGAGAGGAAAAATCCACTAAAAATTCAAGGTAAAGTTGTGCTTTCATGAAATTTCTTACATATTCTTGCAAATCCTCTACACTTCTAATGGTTTAGATTTTTTATTAAGGCTCTCTTTTGGTGGTTGAAAAGTTAGGGTTCTTGAGAGAGAAAATGAGAAAGAGAGGGATTTAGAGAAACAGATCGGTTACAAATCACTCCTTGAATGATAAGGAGTTGATTGATGTATATATTGTGATTGTTTGATGTTTATATGAAATTTTGGAATCTCAAACCCTAGGGGAGGTGCCGCCCAAATTTTTATTTGATAAGGAAGAAGTGTTTTTGAGTTGAATAATGCATGGGAAGTGGTTTAGGATCAAGAATAAACCATTATATGCAATGAAAGTTTGAAAATCAATGGTTGCTTGTGATTCTGTTTTTCAGCCAGTTCATAAACAAATAGGAGGAGTGAGTTTTTGATTATTTTGATGCTTCCATTGGCTTTAGAATGGAAAATTGTGTAGGGTGGAATTGAGAAAAGGCTTTGGAAAGCATTGGAATTCATATGAACAAGTTTGTAAGTTCTAGGGTTTATAATGTTCAAGAGGAAGCTTGTTTAGTTTTAATAGTTTTCATAGCTTGGTAGTGACTTGGAATTGATGGTTATGACATTATATTGTATATAGGAAGGTAAAATATCAAAGAGCACTCTTGGAAGGGTAAGGAAGAGAGCTTTCAAAACCAAGAACAAGTTGAAAACAATGGAAGCAAGATTTAATAACTTTCCCCTAATAGTTGCATTGATAATTGTTTGTGAATTGTGCTTTTTGCATGATAAATTTGTGGCGTTTGAATGTGATGAAGTGATTTTTATATGCTATGGCCATATTCATAACGTGTAAATATTATAAAGTTCACATATTCATGCAATTGCCTTTAAGTGTTGAATAATTGCCATGCATATTAGTGGTTGTGTTAGTGCTTTTGCTATTGGAATTTCTTTGAAATCTCACTCTTCCCAACTAACCATTTCTAGGTCCAAGTTCAAGCAAGGGATAAGGCAAGGTGAGTGAAGAGTAAAGGAAGCCTTGTGTGACACTTTAGTTGCTAAGTTATGTGAAGTTGCTTTATGTGTATATTTATGTGCTTTGGACTTAATGTAATAACTAAACTTCTACTTGAGAATTATATGAATATACGTAGGGAGGCATGTATAATTATGTATATTCAAGTTAGACATAGTTAGAAATGAATTTTTGAAATGGTAAGTTTTGAAAAAAGGGTCCAACATCCTTAAAGACTCCCTAATTTTGAGCTGTGATGAAAAATAGCAAACTAAACCCAATTGAGCTAAAACGTTTCAGAAAAATATTTCATATGGTAAGATTTAAAATGAGTCCAAGATCACTGAATTTTGGACATCTATACAAGAAGTTATGGTTTTCCAAAGTTAAGAGAAAAACCTGAAAAAGTGAAAAATGATTATATGAATAGTGTAACTTCATGCAATAAACTTTATTGATTGGGCAAGTTTTTAGACCAATGAGTATTTTCCCCTGTAGGGAATATTATAAGCTTCATATAGAAATCAGAACCACTCAATTTCAATTTTTTTGAATTAATTATGAATTTTAAAAATTGGGTCAGAAAACTAAAAAAATTGACCAAAAGAATAGTACCTCGAGAATAATTTTGAAATTTGAATTCTTTGGTCATTTCAAGTTATGTAAGGCCTAAAAATGGTTCAATAATGATTTATTATGAAGCTAAAGAGGTAAAGTAAGGTGTATTACAGGTGCCATTCATTCGTTTACATCTTTTGTCTGTGCTGAGAGGTTGAGGTTGTTCTTAGTTGATTTATTGTACGATTTGTTTATATCTAGCGGGAGTCATGGCGAAACCTATTAAGGCATGTACGAGAGTATCTTTGACTTGCAATGGTCGAAAGACAACAATATATTTGTTTTTTTTTTTTTGCCTGTGAGAGGAATCGATGTAATTGTTGGTATGGATTGGCTATCGTCGAATGGTGTACCTTAGATTGTGTGAAGAAGATGGTGGTTATGCGTGATAGTTTTGCACCAAATACAATGGCAGTACTCCAATATTGTTATCTACTTCTCAGGTAGAGAGGAGTGTTAAGAAAGGATGTGATGCATATTTCGTTTTCTTCTCAATTCAGGCAAAAACTGGGGAAGGAGTTGATCAGATTGAGGTTGTTAATGTATTTCGAGAAGTATTTGCAAATTAGATGTCTAGTTTGCCTCCAAGGAGAAGGGTAGAGTTTTCGATTGATTTGACACTTGGAACAGAGCCTATTTCGAGGGCTCCATACAGAAGGAGATGATTATTTACCCCTTGTCATCCAACTAATTTTGAAAACTTCTTTTTCAAAGAAGATGAGATTTACCCCTTGTCAGTGCTAATGACGATGAATGGATAAATCATGTACGTAATAAATGTAATTTATTTTTTTACCAAACACACACTAGCGGTTATAAACGGCTGCTAACTACATAACCACTACTAATTGTGAGGGATTTTTTAACGTTGTTAAAAGACACTATATAATACTCTTCTGTTACTAAAAATGAAGATTAAAGGTAGGTTTATACCTATTTTTAAATTACAAATTCTCGTAATCTTTTAACTTTAACATCAACATCCATGCTACTTTAAATAATTGGAATCTCAACTTCCAAATATTTTAGTCGGCTTTCAACAATATTAAAGGTAGGTTATGACAATTTCTAACCCTAACTTCTGAATTAATATTTTGTTTTGAATTTATGCAAAATTATTGTTATGAAAGGTTTATACAAAGATTTTGTTTTGAATCAGAATTTCTAGATTAATATTTTGCTCTGATTTTTTTTTTTACTATTTTGGTTTGGTTTGGTTTATATTTATTTTGTTATTTTTAATTTACAAGCAAGGAACAATAAACAATTTAGTACCTACTATAGCGAAGAGGAATTGTCTTACGCCAAAATAAGAAATAAAAGGAAGGCGTAGAGTAAGGAGAAAACGTTTCGTTCAGGAGAAAAGGGGTAATGCCAAAAGGAGGGAGAGGAAAGTGGATATTGGTAAAATCATAAAATTGAAAAATCTCAAATAAATCTTATAGGTTTTATTAATGATGTGATAAAAGTGTATGTATAAATTGGGATTTGTGTATTTCAGTTGTATTTATTTAGAATTTTCCCTATTTAAATCCGATCAAAGAAGAAATGAAATATAATTTTTTAATTAATGAGATGTAATAAATAAATGACTCCTTAATAACAATCAATAAATTCTAATATGTCTGTAATGCTTAAATACCTTCTAAAACACTAAATAATGACTCGGGCCCATGACATTATTTAAAAATAATAAAAAATTTTGAAATTAAATAGAAAAATTTAGATAAATGAAATGAATGAACTTTAATTGAGATTATCTTTAAATAAAGACTTTTGTAACTACCAACAAGCCATATTTAAGCTCATTCAAATCCTTGCACGTATTATTCATGATCAAGAATTTTATGGCCCATTAGAATATTCATTTGGGCCTAAATTAGTAAGATCATGGCCCAAAAAGACCATCAATTAGATATCTAATTAGGGCCCAATACATATTGTAGGCTCTTGAATATAAATCTCTTCATTTAGGCTTAACTTGGTTTTTGCCTTTTTGGTGACCTGATGATATTGCATGCCATCTAGGACTGCTGAGCTGTTAAATTTTATATATGCTGTCATGTATAACTTGATCGCAGAGTAATCATTTGAACAGTACCTAGGATGTGACTTTAGACACTACATGAGATGCGACGTAGGCTATCATTGTATTTATCTATTTATTTGTATAAGTAGTAAAGCTACAATTTATTTAACAAAATAGGTTAAGATGTAAATTTTATCCGTAAATTTTTATTAAGAAGTAACATTGCCTCAAAAATTTTTTAAGAATAATATTGTCTTGAAATGTTCAAAATGAGGGTGATTGTTTAAAAAAAATTGGCTTGATTGTTAACATTTATAGCAATAAAGGGAAACATTGCTCCATTTTGAAATTTTCATGATCATATTGATTCTAAAAGAAAATTTGAAAGGAGATTTGCATCTGTTTCTAAGGATTTTGCAATTGCAAATTTATTGTGCTCTGCTGTTCATTCGCTACCATGAAAAATACTTTTTTTTATCATTCTTCCAATATCCAGGCCATATTTCGGATACATCAACAGTTCCAAACTGATTTGAATCGAGACATGACAGAAATCATTAAAGTTGGATCTGGTTACTAAAATGTTATATTAATCCAGATTTCAAATTGAGATATGTAGTTAAACTAGAATAGTTCCAACCAATATTTTATTTGAATATGGTGATATCACAAATACATGGCGTGCTTTTTACGTGCATTAAAATATTCCTAGATCTCAACTCTCTTTCTTGTCCGAAAGAAGTTCAAGTGCGTCACTTTCAACGTGGATGAATTGGATTGGGACTTATTAATTATTTAGGGCCCGTTTGGCAATTGGTTGCCAAAACCTAGGTTTGAAATTTAGGTTTTCTCTTTCATACTTTTTTTTCCTACTTTTTTTCTCTTTTCTCTTTCATACTTTTTCTCTCCATCTCTTTCTTACTTTCCTCTTTCCTACCCACTTTTTTACCTCGGAATCCGTAAAAGCTACAACTTCCCAAACATAAATCACTTTTCAAAACCTAATTTTTATTTCGGATTCTGTGAAACCTAGATTTCAAAATAACTTCCAAACAAGCTCTTAATATAATATGTCTTTTCTTAACCAACCACAGACACACAATTTTATAATCAAGAATCAATAAATGTCTTAATCCCCTGATTTTATTTCGCTGCTGGGTTTAATTCAATTAATTATTAAGTATTTACGGACTTGTTTGTTTGACGGACAAGTTGAACGTACAATTATTTATTTAAATTCAAAATATTAGCGTACTTCAATTAGTAAAGTGTGACTTATTGGTTTCACAGACAGTCAAGTAATAGAGTTAACTATAAAATGATCTTAAAGATTCACAAAATTACCATAAGATCTCAGGAATAATTACTGAGGTTGTTAATGAAGATTAGTAAGGTTGTTAATGACAACCTCAACATCTACTCCTAGTACCTTATGGTAATTTTGTTAATCTTTGGGGCTATTTTGTGATTAATTTTATTGCTTGGAACCTCTGGGTAATTTTCCATTTTCTTTTCATTTTTTTGGGGCAATAAAGCATATTACTTCATTAGACACACAACTTTATGTATGTTTGGGAATCTATTAAGAGAAAGGAATTTGCGAATTTCAAGAAGAATTTACGGAATCCAAAAAGAATTTATGAATTTTAAGATATTTTTTATAAATTTCAATATGATTTTTACCAATTTTAAAATGCTTTTTATCTTACTTAAATGCACCGTTGGGAGAAAGATTTCTCAAACATGCACTTTGATTGATTTGGTGAGAAAGTACCCTTGTGTTGTATATTATAAAGCTTAATTCCAAAATTAGGCAGTGTTGAATTATAAAGCCTAAATCCAAAAATAAGTAAACTAGGCGGTGCTGAATTATTTGAATTTCAAATTATTTATAAATATAGTTCACTATGTATAAATTTTATTTTATATGCTGCCTCTAATTACACAGAAACGAAATATTATATTTAGAATGGGATGAAGTAAATATATAAGTATATATTTTATACCCATATTTTACTCTTATCTTCAGTGGAGTGTGATGTTGACTTCAATTTTGACAGTTCTTCTTTAAAAAATTTTCAATTTAAATAATCTAAAATATATAAATTTATATCTTGTTTCAATGTATAAAAATAAAAATTAAACCAGAATTCGATTAAAAATAATAAAATGTGATAATTGTATATCTATATATTGATGAAAATTATATGAGAATTATCATGTATAAATTACCTATACTCAATATACCAAACAAAATGATAAATTTTTAAGATATCGTATTATCTTGTTTGATCACTTTTAATTTTATGTTGTGTAACAGATTAATGATTTATCGCTCTTAGTACAGTGTGAATATATTTTGAGTTACCTAATTTTTTATTAATTAGGTATATCCTCCTTTCGAGTTTAATCACACATCGAATTATCAAATTATTCACCAAATATGCATAACTCTTATAATAAAAACTTAAACATTAATTTACCAGGTAGTGTATCCATTATGTAGATTCAACTTACTGGTGAATAAATTAAACTTTCCATCAAGTTCTATTAATAAACAATATTATCTAAGGAAAAAATATTAATTTTGTCTAAAATTCAATGCATTTTTAGGATTTTTACCACCAAATAATTAAGTTAATTATATGTCTCTCTATTTTTCTCACACATCCTTTCCCAAATTCATCATGTTTTGAAAAATTAAATCTATATTTATTATATTTAATGAATTTTAATCATATTAATTGCAACGTACGGGAACTCGGACCGCGAATTTTAATCATATTAATTGCAACGTACGGGAACTCGGACCGGCCGAATCATGCCGGAACCGGCGACTCGATCGCAATCCGGTCTGAGTTGGACATTAACCCAATGTCATAGCAACTCGATCAAACTCCGATTGACTCGCCGCAACTCGGTAGTAACTCGGTCGACCCGCCGAGTTAAGGGGTAAACCGAGTTACCCAAAAAAAAAAAGCGAAATGGGGTGGACGGAAGCCATGGACACAGAGAGACTGAATGGCATTGAAAACATGGATACAAGGAAACTGCGAGATATGGAAGCAATGGATACAAGGAGACTGGAAGATAATGAAATCAAACGCCACCAATCGGATGCAAAGATCAGCTATCACAAGCTTACCTTCACCATTCCCTCATAGCGAATCCCACTTCAGGTTCCATGTCCGTGGGAGGCAGTAAGATCTGATCATTATAGGAACCGAAATCACCATCGAGATCCTTTTAAGTTCTGCTCTGCGAAGATTAAAGAACGCAGCGTACCCCGGGTGGCGGAGTAGATTGATGGCGGAGATGAAAATATAGGCTGAAAATGCTGGAATGCAATAGATTCCCAACTCGTGATCTATCATCGTCATCATCACTTGCGTGTGAGAAGAAAACTGACGATGGAGAGGATGAAAATTGATGGCTATCTATCATAGTGAACTGTTTTGCTCTTCTCACGTCTTGAGCCGTGAGCTCTTACAGCTACAGGAGAAGCTTTATTGGCGGTGGAGCCTTTATTAACGCATGATAAATAAAATAACACTACCCCATCATCACTCTACTCTGGCAAGCCATCACTGTACTGTCACAGGCTATAGGAAAAGACCCTATGTTCACCTCTACTCTTCCATTACTTTCAACTCTCAGTCATCTATTCCTCTTCATGCGCCCTGATTGAGTTTTCTTTCTTTCTTTTTTGCCAGATTGAGTTTTCTTTCATAAATTATTTATTTAAATAAAAGTAAATTTTTAAATATAACCATTCTTATTTTCTTTAATATCTAAGTGAGTTACCATTTTTATCCTTCTTTAAAATACTTTTATGATATAAAATATGTGATAAAATTTATTTTTAAATTTTTTATTTCTCACGATTTAACCCCGGTCTAACCCACTATTTTATCCGGTTCGATCACCGGTTCGGTTTCTTGTACCTTGATTAATTGTACGTTATAATTTTAACCTATGGACAAGTTCAATAGTATCACGTGGAGGTTAGGCTTAGGCACGTACGGAATAGTCACTTTCACTCTATTATTTTAATACGAAAATACATGTATGCAAAAGAAACAAATATATTTCTTATGTCTTTTTTAATATACAATTTTAAAGTACCATTTTCCCATTTTCTTCTATAAGTCACTGGGCACAAGGGCAGCCCGTAACCCGGCCGTTTAAAGTTACACGAGTGCCTCAACCCGTTTAACCATTTTTAAACGGGCTACGAATATATGGACGGGTTTTTACGGGTAATGGGCAGCCCGTTTAATGTATATGAAAACAGAAAAAACAACTACCTCGGCCAAACCACTCGACAATTTTTGGTGTAAAACTAAATCCTATACGCATGTTATAAAAAGTGAATGAGTCATAATAAAACAAGAGTATACATTCAAAAATAAGACAATGGTTAACATGCTTCACTCGACATCAAAAGTATACCACACATACAGTCATTGAGTTTAGTTTAATGCACAGCAATAAATAAGATAATGCTTACCATCCAAATCTTCAACTGTATCTCCAACCTCATCAGTAAAGTTACTGGTTTCAACCTGCAATAAAAAAATTGACCCATATAATTATATGTCCCAATGGTTTCTACAGATACGGTATACAAAAATTGTTCAACTTCTTCTTTTTTAAACCAGTTACAGAACTTGATGGGCCACAGCCACATAAAAATCCGTCCTCTGTTCCTCTTATGGTAGATGCACAAGTGCTTAAAATTATAATGGAAAAAACATCATCATCTTGTAAACGAAACTTAGCCAAAAGCTAAATGTCAATGATAAACAAAATAAAGGGATCCACCGCTTCTTATATTCTACTGGCATATAGGAATCACAGCATCAAATCAATTCAAGTTGTTCCTAAAATAAAGCTAATCATTTAATAGTTTCAAGAGAGCTCATACTCATTCATACAGAAGAGTTAAATGCCATGTCGTTACCATTAGGCTAAATGCTTATGTTCTATTTCTTTAAGCCTTCCGAGGGGAAGCTCACGCTTCTCCAACATTTCACAATCTGAACTTGTGATTAACAGAAACGCAGCAAAACTAACCCGAAGTCCCCCCCAAAAAAAGGTACAAGCTCAATCGTAATAAAAAAAAAAGACAAAAATAGAGGACAAGGTTTAATATATAAATATAATGAGTTAGATTAAAATAAAGATTCCAAAACACCTGGAGGGAGGGGGCGCAACATGTTCATGTATAGAGAGTTGGAAGACATAGAACAGTGTCAAAGGAAGGATATATAAAAATGAAGTAGCCTGATAAGGTGAATTAGCTGGGCTCTATCTGGTGTTCTACAATCTATATTGATTAATCAATACTGCTACCAATTACACAATCCTTTCTATTTCTTTAATTGATAAATTAATCAGTATAGATTTATGTAGCAGCAAGAGCAAAAGCAAAATCCAGCAGAAATATATGTAGCAGAAAGAGCAAAAGCAAAATCCATGAGATGGTGACAGAGCAAAAGCAAAACAAGCCTTAAACGAACCTAAAATCCAGTAGCAATAGAGCAATATATGTAGGGACCGAGTAATATATGAAGCGACGGAGCAGCAGAAAAACGAACCTAAAATTCAGCAGCGATGGCGACAAAGTAGCAGTAGTAGATAACTTGAAGAGCAACAGATTTGAAGACTTGAAGCGATGACGACGAAGACTCCGAGACTTGAAGAGCAGTAGTAGATGATAGTTGTGCTGAGCAAAACGAAAACGAAATGGAAGGTTGTACTGGGTTGAGCTCGAAAACGAAGAGGAAAATCAAGATCAGAGATTCAAAGACAGAGTTTGGTGGCAGTGAATCTAGGGCACAGGCAAGAGATGGCTAGAAGAGGTTTAAGCAGGTGGGTGTGGGGCAGACGCAATGGCAATTTGGGGCATTTCACATTTGGGCTCTTGGGAGCTTCTGGATTAAAAAAAACATATA
>JANTPZ010147497.1:7447-28340 GCA_025593235.1 Vachellia pachyceras
CGCCCGCTGCACGCCCCTGTCGGCGGGGAGAGAGTAATGGGGAGAGGGTAACGGTGTGGTGGTCGTCCGCGGCGAGGTCGCTCGCGGATTGGCTGTGGAAGAATGTCACAAGTCCCACATCGGCGAGGTTTGGGAGGGTGCTGGGCTATAAGAAGCGGGACGCTGCGCACCCCTACGACACGTGTTTTGGGGGAGAGGGTAATGGTCCCGTGACACTTAGGGCACATGCTTGGGTATCCATTGCATGCTCCTTCTCTCTCTTCAGTAAATGTCTCTCTCTCACATGCTCGAGGTAAAAGGATGCGAGAATTATTGTAAAATCCCAAGTTAGAAATTAATTACTCTAAGATCTCAAGAGGCTGTTAATGGTAACTATTTCATTTGTTAATAGTGCTATTTGAGTTATCATTAACATTAAAGTAATTAATTCACTAATTTGGTACCTTACATTAATTCTCAGATAGACTATATACGGACCAGCTTCTTTCCTACTGCGAAAAGCATGCTTATCATTATCGTTGCACATCAGTTTAACTCTTTCAATTTCTACTTAATTATTCCACGTCAATTCTTTCTTACTCTTCTTATACTTAATTTCCCTTAATTTATTGCCTATCCGTAGTTAATCAAACTTGCTTAATTATTGCACATTAATTTAACCCTGTTTTAATTTTTATGATCTTTCATGAAACTGCTTCAGCTCCTGAGTTTAATTATTGCACATTAATTATTTGCATCCACCTACTCATTGCTGGTTAATTTTATTGATGCTAAATATGCAGGTTCATTCCTTGACATGAAATTTTTGGTGATTTAATCCAAGATTTAACTTCTTATTAATGCTAAAAATGCAACATTGACTCCTCTTTCAAGGTGTTATTGGGATGCGAGAGTTTTCCTTTTCATAGGGAGTAAAACGTAGCAATAAATCATAAATTTTGGGAGGATGACCCCACTACCACAGTCGGTGAACGTTCATAAAAGCAACAGGAGGGTGGCAGGGCCAGGGGCCGTCATCAGCTTCTATAAATAGAGAAGTTACCTCACTCAAAATCAGTCCACCTTCCATTGAAGCATCTCACCCCTCCCCTGTTCATCACCTCAAAACACAGAGCCTTCGTCTTCGTCTTTTCAATTGGGGGATTGAGTCGTGTTGGCGGGACTCTGATTGTGAAAATGAGGTTTCTGATATATTTGGCTTCTCTGTACTTGACAAATGTGTAGTGTGTAGATTTTCTTTCCAATGGAAGACATGTTTTCTTTAACTCTCCTTGTGAGGGTTACTGTAGAATTTTTTCCTGTGACCCGCTGGCTTTTTAATTTTTTATATCGACCAAGGGGGAGGAAAACCACACCATGACATGTGGTGTACAGAATAAATTGATTGGTCTTCTCTCTGGTTTCCCCTGAGGCTTCCCTGTTTTGTGTATGTGCGCGCGCGTGTTATTAACGAAGAAGTTTTTTAGCTTATATGATGCTACGTACGCAGGTTTGATCGTCAATACGCAGCGCTTCGGGTTTTAATCTCAATACCATTTACTATCGTTGGAGTACTCTTACCAGATTCATCACTGTTTCAGGCAAGCTCTGCAATTTTCAGCTGGGCTCTTACCATATTACCAGCAGTGATAATCATCATTATCTATTCCTGCGCCATACTTGAGATAATTCCTTCTTTTCAGTTTCCATCCATGAATGTACATCTCTTAAGGTTAGTGTGTGTCTCTTCCCACTACGCCTCCGATAATATCACTGCTGGTTAATTTTATCGATGGTAAATATGCAGGTTCATTCCACGACATGGAATTTTTGGAGATTTAATCCAAGGGTTTACTTTTGTCCTGGAGAGGCTCTTCCCAAATTCATCGCCATTGAAGGAAAACTCAGCAAGGACCTGGATTTTTTTCGCAAGTAGAAGCATCTATAGACGTACAGGCGATGTTATATCAGGTTCTCTAGCTTGTGCTGTATTAATATCATTCCTCATCTCTCCTCGTGAGACTCCAATCTGTGTGTTCTTCATCTGGGCCATATGTGTTTTTCCATATTTGAAGAACAAATTGGCAGCAATTCCAGAAAACGACAATGATTCTACTACAGATCACAGTGACCTCAGAACTACATAAGAGTGCATGTCTTGTTTAAAGTTCCTTTCATTCTATCTTAATGTGCCTCAGTTCTCTAGTTTTCTGATCAATTCCGCTTTACTCTCTGTGTGTGTGGACGCCTGTCTAAGTTCTATTTCATTGATTAGTTCAATGAGGCGTTCCTATTTTTGTTTGAGTAATGATATCAACATTATTCAAAAAAAAAAAAAATACCCATATAACCAATAAGAATTATTAAGTCTAGCAGAAATGATTAACCATTCATAAGAACTCTAAACTTAAATAACGTTTATAAAAATACTTTCCGGCTGCTCACCGTTACAGTACTCACATTGAAAACGATTTGAATTCACAATACGAAAATCGCTTTCATATAGATGACAGTATTTGAAATGAAAAAAGAAGAAGAAGAAAGAAATATCACCAATGGTAGAGATTACATTAATCGGATGACATTACGCTGTCTGCTTTAAAACCACTAACTCAGGTTTCCAAAATAACCAAAATGTTGTCTTTTGTTTTCCCTCTAATTAAATCACCAATCCCAATAGTGCTGCAGTTCCATGCTAACAAATTCATAATAAAAATGTTCATAGAGGAAAGGAAACCACTTACCGCAAGGCATTTTGCAGCATTGAATGTGATAAATGTTGCACCCCACATAAAAATATAGTATTTAGCAGCGGTTTATTAGTAGCGGTTACTAAAACCATGACTAAATCATGAACTTTGTAGTGGTTTTAGGTCAAATCGCTACTAATTTGCGATGACAATATATGAATGAATTTAGTAGCGGTCTACAACCGCTACAAAAATGAAGCCAAAATTGGTAGCAATTATGTTGCACATTTGCAGCGATTTCAATAAAGGCCAACCGTTGCAGAAACGAAAGGTCGTCAATGGCAACGACATTTCGAGAGGGAGCAAGGATTCTAGCGCCCTTCTGCTAGTAAATCTACTAGATTTGAGGTCGACATTTAGGGTAAGCAAACAATTAATACATTATTTAATTAAAATGATTTATTTTATTTGTTTATTAATAAATAAATATTTTATGAAATAATTGTATGAATTCAATTTTCAGATCCGACAGGGGCGATGGTGACAAAGAAGCTCACACTGAGGGATGTACACCAACTCCTTAATGGGCAAAGAGTCATCGTGCGGTGGGACGACATCACCCGGTAGCGGCGGGGGAAGGGCAGTCAGCTCTTCAACCGCTACCTGACTGAGCAGGGTAGGAACTTCGTATAGTTCGACATCAGCGCTGAGACCTAGAAGAGGATCCAACAAAGCTTGAAGAATGCTCTATAGGAGAAAGTGAAGGTACAATTTAAATTATTTAAAGTGTTGTAACTATTATTGATTAATAAATAGTTTACTAACTTTTATTTTAAAATATGTTGCAGGGCAAATTTGTTGTACAAGATGCGCACAAGGACATCGCCATCTCGGAGATGGGGAAGAGTGGAAGAACAGGTGGAGTCGTCTGTACCACTAGAAGGAGGGGGACAGGACGAGGACGATCCAGGAGCTGGAGGCGGACATCCCAGACACGGTCGATGCGGCGGACTAGGACAAGTTTTTCTGGTTCAGGAGGCCACTGAAGTAGTAGGCTGTGTCAAGGGGGGCTGTGAGAAGCCAATCCTTGCAGATGATCCACCATGCGGTAGGATCGAAGCCGTTCTCCATCGTGTACTCGGAGTTGGATGAGGCCGCACAGAGGAAGGGACAGAGGGCAACTTACGGGGAGATGTTTGTGACCACCCATAGACACATATATGGATCTCCCTAGACGCAAGAGACCGAGGAAATCATTGTAAGTATTTTAAATTTTATAATTAATTTTTAAATTTGTAGTTTTTATAATTGTTTAGTAATTTATAATTATTTTTTAACTTTTATAATTACTTTTGAAATTAATAATTTTATAATTAATTAGTAATTTCATAATTAATTTTTAAATTTGTAGTTTCTATAATTATTTAGCAATTTTATAATTATTTTTAACTTTTATAATTAATTTTGAAATTAGTAATTTTATAATTAATTAGTAATTTCATAATTAATTTTTAAATAATCTAATTTGTAATTAATTTTTAAATTTTTAATTTTATAATTACTTTTTACATTAGTTATTTTTATTTTTTATTATTTTTTCGAGTACGAGGTCGTATTCGGCATACAGACGCTGACTTGAGGAAGTCTCAGGGGTCAGTTGTAGACCCTATTGCCTCACTAAGGGTAGCCATTGAGGGGTGTGACAGGCACCTTGGTCGACTCCCAGGGTTCAGGTTTAGGGCAACCTGAACCATTATCTGTGGGGTAAAAGATATGAGGCTGGGACTTCCTCCTCTGCTGCAGCGTCCCAAGCGAACATATTTGGACCTTGGCAGCATAGCGAGCCAGATGCAAATAGAGAGTCCTTGCAGGCTGAGATGCAGGCACAGTAGCAGCAGCAGCAGCATATGGAGTAGTTGCAGCATCAGTTTGAGTCGCGGGTGCTGATGCAAAGACCCGAGTGCGTTCCGAGATGCAGTCGCAGATGGAGATGTGGAGGCAGGCTGCGAATATCATGCTACAGATGGCAAGCTGCCTTTCCTGACTCTGCTCCACTTGAACTACCTCTGCTGCCGGCCCCAACTCCCCAGCCCGCTGCACATCCCAAGGATTCGCAGACCCCAATCACTTACGGATAGTTGATTTTTTGTATTCATTTTTTTTGTATTTTCGATACATTTTTTGTTTATTTATTTAAAATTTGTCTTCTTCTCGAACTTTATTTAGTTGATATTTTAAATTTCATTAAATAGTATAAATTATAATAAAAATAATTATTATTAATTTTAAATAAAATAAATTTTAATTAATAAATAATTTTACAAATAAAGTTAAATAAATTTTAATTTTGAAATTAAATCATTTGTTCTAAAATTTAATTCACTTAAATTTAATTTTTGAATTATTATTATTAATGATGTATAAAATAAATTAATAATCATATTATTATTAATTAAATTTTGGGAAAAAAGGATAATTCAGAACGAGGCGGAAGGAGACCACTTAGTACTTTGGAGGTCGATCCGGTTCAGCAATGGCGGAAAAGGGATATATTTGTTACTCTTCCTTATTGGAGACTAATATGTTACGTCACAGTCTTGATGTGATGCACATTGAAAAGAATGTGTGTGATAATGTTATGTACACCTTGTTGATAGAATCTGGGAAGTCCAAAGATCATCTACGATTCAAGAAGGATTTACAATCCATTGGAATTCATCAAGATGCTTGGCTAGATGACAGTGAAAAGTTTAATGAAGCTGAATAAGGATATATTCCTGTCAATGGGTTCCTGATAGATATTCAAGCAACAAGGTGTATCGATTTGCAATCTCAAAAGGTATCTGGATTAAAGAGTCATGACTCCCACGTCATTATGCAATAATTACTACCATTGTCATTAAAAAACACATTGCCTCTAAAAGTGTCAACGGTGTTGGTGGAGCTTTGTTCATTTTTCATAAAGCTGTGTGCAAAGGTTCTTATCACTGAGGAGTTAGATAAACTATAGTAGCAGATAATTCTCACATTGTGCCATTTGGAAATTATCTTTCCTCCTTTTTTTTATTGTCATGGTGTACCTCATCGTACACCTTGTCCAAAAGGCAAAAATCGGAGGCCCGATTCAATATTATTGGATGTATCCCATTGAAAGGTACCCACACACATTATTTACACAAATTATTTACATAGATCGGTTTGTCACCAATTGACTAACTTATCTTAATGTTTGAACTTATTGCAGGTTCTTAGGGAAGTTGAAATCATATGTTAGGAATAAGGCATGACCAGAGGGTTCAATAGCGGAATGTTATATGGGGGATGAGGTCCTGAACTTTTGTTCACGGTAATTTAATGACATCGAGACATCTTTCAACCGTTGTCCTCGTGTTGATGATTGCCCTGATGTTGGTCCTTCAACATTGGCAGCCAGTTTGTTCCCTCCATTTGGAAGATCAGTTGGAGGACATCAATACTTCAATCTCACTCCTAATGAGATGCTACATGCACACCGATTTGTACTCATCAACTGCAGTCAAGTAGATCCTTTCATTCAGTGAGTATCAGTAACAACCTATTGTCTTATTAATTTAATGTATGTTTAGTAACATATTATCTTATTAATTTAATATATGTTTAATTATGTCAGAGAGTTCAGAAATTATGTCAAGCGTCAACTACGTATCAGGGCACAGACGTCCGTTGAGGTTGTTAGAAGGGTGCATAGAGAATTCCCAAGTTGGTTTGCACATCAAATGTGCAATGACAACAACCCCACCCAGTTGATTTTACAAATCTTGCCATTGGCCCGCTTCAATATGCATGAAGGTTTACCGCATAGAACGTCAATGGCTTTAAGGTCTATACAGTTTGATGTGATCAAGGTTCTCTTACCCAAAATTCCGGAGTTTTTGGGACATTCGTTACAAGAAGTTATGCGAGCTCCAGTTATGGTGACATATGTTTCGGAGGTGTCTCATACTATGGAAAACTAGTTAACATCATCGAACTGAATTATCAGGGTCATTTCATCATAACACTATTCAAGTGCTCTTGGGCAAATGCGACAACTGCTCGTGGAATAACCACTAATGAGCTAGGCATCACATCTGTGAATTTCTCCAGGCTCATTCACACAGGTGACTCTCCAGATGATGAGCCATATATTCTAAGATCAAAGGCACAACAAGTTTATTATGTTGAAGATCAGAAACATAAAGATTGGAGTACAGTTGTTCATCTTAAGCCCAAAGATATTTATGACATGGGTGATAGTGACAAACAGTTGACACATGAGGCGGAGCGATTCAGCATACTAATTTTCAAAACTTCTTTCCCGAAGGAGACAAAAATTCACCCCTTGTTAAAGCTGATGAAGATGAATAAGTAAATCAGATGCGTAATGTTTTTATTTTTTTAAATGTTGAACATATTTGCAGCAGTTTCCAAACCACCGCAAACACCGTCACCTAAAATACTGCAGAAACAACCTCTGCCACCATAAACCGCTGCAAAATTGCGTGGCATAAACTGCTGTTATAGCAAACCGCTGAAAAATTACATGACCTAAACCGTTGCTAATAAACACAGAATAGCCTATAAATACTCTTCCCCCTCTCCAATTGTTTTTTTTATCTCTGGCCTTGTAATGTTGGTATGTCATCTGCTCGTCTTCTCATGGTTTAGTACTTTTGCTTGGTTTATTTTCCTTTAGTTTTATTTTGTCTTTATTTTTTAATCTTTTTAAGATTTTGGTTTTCTCTCTTAATGTTTAATTTTGCTATTCTTTTTTATTTGTGGTTAAATTTTTCTTTTGGTATAAATTTTTTTCATATAAGTTTTTTTAGCTCAATTTAATATATACAATATTTAAAATATTTTTATTCTTGTTTTTTTTCTCATTTTAATTTCTGTAACTTATTTTTTTATATAAATTACAAATCTATTTTGTAATTTTTCCGTAGAGTTTTTTAAAATTTCATAATATTTAGTAGCGGTCATATAACCGCTACAACTGTTTAAAAATTTTTTAAACACGTCTACCTTTTTTAATCTTTTGTCCATTAAATGATCTCTAGTAGCGGTTCAAGACCGTTACAAATAAAAAGCCACGAACAACTACTTCAAATTAGTAGCGGTTGAAGAAACCGCTGCAAAATTTTTGGAGGGAAATTTTTTACTCGTCAAAATAGGGTGGGAATTACTATTTTAATTATTAGCGGTTTAGAAACCGTTGAAAATTTTTAGAGGGAAATATTCATGAAATTTTTTGGGCACGAATTACTATTTTAATAAGTAGCAGTTTTAAAACTGCTGCAAACGTTATGTTCCATTGTCGTATTTGGCTAGATTATTAGCGGTTTTGGTTCGCTACAAAATGTTCATACGTCTTTCGGTTATGTAGAGGATTTGTAGTGGTTATTGTATAACCGCTGCAAATTTAGTATTGGTTTAGTCTATGTGCGCTGCGGTTCTTTTAAACCAGTGCTAAATTGTTTGCCACGGTTTGTTTTGCAGCGGTTTGTCAAACCACTACAATATGTCATTATACCGGTTATAACCGTTATAAATACATAAAATAACCGCTACTAATACAACATTTTTTTGTAGTTCTAGCATCATCAATCACCATCCTTCTCTATTTGAATTTGTTGATGTAGTTTGATCATTTAAGTCCGGAGTTTCCTCCTTCAGGCCTCATTACAATGGCCAGCGGCTATTTTTTATTTACAAAATATTATTGCTTATTTATTATGCACCTCGAGACATCGATGGTGGTTTGTTCTCAGCTTCTTTTTTTATTCCAATGAAAGGAACCCTCAAGGAAAAGAGCCGTCACAATAGTCAGTAATAATTTTTTTTAATCCGTGAGCACGTAGAGATAGTTTTGGTAAGACGGTGAAGTTGACCAGAAAATAATTTGGTATATTCAATAATATCCAATTTTTCCAAACAATCTTTGGATAATATAAAATTTGAGATGCACCTTCCTTCCTTGTTTTTTCCCCTTCCTTCTTGGGTTGAGCATTGGAAACCCTAATTTCATTCTTTTTAGGTCTATATCCTAGAGGGCAGAATTCGTTTCTAATTTTCTTTGACTTATTTACCGTCCACTGTCCATGCTGACCATGGTCGAATCGAAACATCTCATCCTCTTTTTTTTTCCCAATTGTGCGCTTACCCTAAGTTTCTTTAGTTCTATCATGCACGAGGATGTGAAGAGTATTTATTGGGTTCGTTTGACGGAACGTTAAGAAAAGCCAAACGCACATTCAACAGTGGTTTTCCACAATATAAGATAATCTCCTTAACATATATATTTATTCGATTTGCGTAGAACTACTTTTCTGCCGAGTTCCCAAACTAACTCATTGTAAACAAGTCCAACTAATACTCAAATTTGAGTACAGGTTTATCAAACTGTGTGGGTTCCTATATTTTATTTCCATATCTTTTTTCCCCTTTTTCAGAAATGACAAGTATTCTGATATTTTTGAACTAAATGACGTAAGGAAGCAACGGTTTCTTCTCAGACAGCCTATTGCATTCTTCACATCACTTGAATTTATACGTGGGACTGAATCCAGAATGTTCAAAAGAACTTTTATCCCCTGTTTATAAGGTTATTGACATCAAGCTCCCGTCCCACTTACTGCTTGTCATGCTTTGTAAAAACAGAGTTTGATGATACGGCCAAACAATCTATGGATTGAACAAATGAGAGTACTATTAAGGAGCATGTGTTGATTTAATTGTATTGGGGCTTGGCAAAAAAAAAAAAAAAAAGATTTAATTGTATTGGGGAGAATGCGGCCTCACGTCAGGGACACTGTACGGTTAATTAAAAAAATAGAGCCTTTGGCAAACATTCTGCCTCGCGTTGCTGTCTCACTTGTTAAGGAGATGCGATCTCCAAAAAGCTGGCCGCAGATTCAAAAGGTTGAATGGGCGAGATTAGTAGAATGGGACCCAGAGGAAAGTGACACAAGTGTGTTGATTCTTACAACAAGGGCACGTTTGGTGTAATGGCATTATGTGCATGCATGGATATGGAATGATTTCCATATCCATGCATGTTAGGTATCATGGAATTGGCTTCCATAACAAAATCATTGAAATTGATTTCCATAGGCTAATCTATGGAAATCTAACAAATTCCATGAAATCCTGAGTTTGCCCTTTCACATGACTAGCGACGGCACCCAACGACGCCACAACCAGCGACGTTGGCACCCCACGACGCTTCATCTTCGACAGCACAACACCATCACTTCGTCTTCGACAACGCAACCCCGTCGCTTTGTCTTTGCCCAGTTGATGACTACAGATCTACGAGATTCCCCATCGCTTCATCTTCATCTCCGTCGCTTCATCTTCGTCTTCAACCCCGTCGCTTCATCTTCATCTTCAATAGGGAGTCTGAGGTTTGGTGGTTGGTCGGTCAAATGAGCAGGGGTGGTCGGTACTGGGGCTTTGAGATTTGCAATGGAGGACTAAGGGAGTAATTTTAATAATAAGGACATTTTGATCCTTTTACATAAAAATCTTCATTCATTTTCAAGATATACCAAACTTATTTTTAAACTCTAAATCCATTTCTTTATCTATTTTCATTTCTATTAAAACAATTCTGTGCAGACGGGTCCCAAAGAAAAATTGGAACGCCTTTGTGCTTCTATTTCATTAATTGGAGATACATTTAATACTTGTACCTATTTAGTGATGTAGTTTCACTCTCATTTGTTACTAATCTCAGCTACTCCTCCCCAGCAGCCAACTATTACTGTTGTTTGATAAGACAATCTTTTTTTTTAGGAAATTACATAGAGCACGTTTGGGAAAGCGATGGAGAAGTACTTTTACGATTTACGAGATAAGTTTATGAAGGAGATTATATCGATTTGTGGAAAAACACCGTTGAACGTGCATTTGGAGAATCCAAATGCTCACCCAAACACACCAATATAGGTCCAAAAGAATAGAAAAATACTATTTCATTCTATAAAACATGAAATCGAGTTTGAATCCGGTGTAATCTGGGTTAAATTAATTGTAAAAGTGAAAAGGCATTGTTCTCTTCTCTTTCACTCATTTTCTCTCATCTTTCAGCCCCATCAAGAGTTAGAAGGTCTTTTCACATTTGCAATTAATCTAGCCCAGATCTTATGGGACTCCAACTCAATTTCATGATTTTTAAAAACCCTATGGTGATTTTCACCCCTTGGTATCCGTTTGCAAATTTTCCTCTTTTTTAGGTGTACCGGATTTTAAATCGGTTGATGTAGTAGTTCAAAAGGTCAATTAAGAGTTTAATATAATCGAGGAATCCTACCATGTTTCCTCCCTCTAACACGCAAGATAAGGTGGTTGATGATTGATAGCACATCTTCCTTCTTTCCCAATGTACATCATACTTGTCTAACGTTATTTATGATTTATGAAATTTAATAACAAATCACATCCCTTCATTTTTTCTCATTTCCCTAATGGTATAAAATTTATTTGGATTAGCAGTAGAACCTACTTTTCTAACGTGATTTATGATTTATGAAATGAATGCATGATAGAAATTTTATCTCAATTTATATAAATGAATGTAATTTCCTAACACTTCAGCAAACAAGCGTCAAATTTCAAACGTTTTCTCTTCAACTTTTGCGTGTCGCTTTCGCAGTCCCTTACTCCAGTTTCCTTTTCCAGCATCTTCCTCTTCCGCACACCCATAGCTTCAGATCATTGCCTTCCTTTTACTTACATGCTTTCTAATCATGATTTCTTAGGGTTCTCTTCCATGGTAAGTGTTTTTGGCATCTCCTTATCTATTTTTCTTCTCTCTTTTCTCCATTTCTTCTTTTTCAGAGATTTCAGTGTTTTTGGGCTTTTTTTCCAAAAAAAAAGTGACCATGTTAACACACTCAACACAGTTGGTTACCCCAAGTTAGTATCAAGTCACATAGTATAAGCGTGCTATACCAGTTAAGAGAAATTCTACTTTGGAAGGCAGACCAGATAGGTGATCGGTTCACCAATTTCTTGTCGGAAACGGTCCAGTACGATTTTTTCTACATTGATAATTTACCTACGCCTATCCTATTAGTATATAATAAAATTTTAATTAAAATGAGCTTTTATATTATACAAATGTAAATTACCAATTAGTTTATTAATGGGACTTTTTCCGATTCTCCGAGAAAAAAGAAATTGTCTTTGAGCTTGGTCCATTTAGCGCAAGTATGCCGGTATAAACAGTACCGGCTTTGGTGGATATTGCTGCAATGAGCACCATCGTCTAGTCCAACTTCAACAGTCCAACCAACAAAATATGCATGTACTGAAATATTTATTAAGAAAATAAAATTAAAAAAATTGAATTCATGCTGTTCAAAATTCAGAGCCTGTGCTTGCCTATACTAGAAGAACAGATTCAGAGGAAATTCTGTATCCGACAGTATGGTCTTACGCTTCATAATGTAAACTTCTGAATTGAAGCGTTCTTTGACATCCTGTATAAACTGACATTCTCCAATTATAAGGGACATATTTGGGGTCTTATGCAAATCAAGTCAAAATTTTTCTCATATACGATGCTTATTTGTATAGCAATATTTGAGTTTCATTTTTTGTTTTATGAAGATCAAGGATGAACAAGGTTGGTAGATTGTACTTCCTACCAAAGAATATCAATGTAAAAGCTAATTAATTTTTTTGTTATTTGAGCTAGTTGATTTTTATTAGAAAAAATTAAAGAAGTTAAAAACATTAGTTAAATGCACTTATAAATAAGCTAAATACATTAATTAAATGTGTTTATATATATTCGTCAAATTAATTTGCTTGACTCGTAAACTAATATATAATATATAAATAAATAATTTTTAAGTAATGTATTTAACTTCATTAATCTCATAAAAAATTAAATGTCTCTTTTATCAAAAACATGTGCTAGTAATAATTAAATAACATAGCCTTGAACAGGAAGGACTTGGTGAATCCGGATTTGTAGCAACTATTTCTATTGATGATCTCACTAAATCTATATCTGTGTTCTGTCACTAGAAAGTGTCATAGCTAGAGACATTCACATGTACATAGATAATATATATATAGAGAGAGAGATTATTGATGTAAAGGGGAAAAAGAGTTGAATTTGGTAACTAGATGATTGTTAAGGAGGAATTGAGCTGAATTAAGCAAATGAGATCAGAGTGAGGCAAGTTGAGAGGAGGGAGGGAGAAAGGGCTCTCCGTGGAGCTCCCTTGTCTGATTTCTTGCATCGTAAGTAACGTGGTGATCGTGTTCCTGAAGATCCCTTCTCCTACGACAGTGATGGGTTTCGAGGCCTCTTGTACTCTTTCCGCTTCCTGTTCCTCTGTTGGTAACACTGCTTCTATCATTCCCTCACATTCCTTAACCAAATCTGATATTAGCTCTGTCATGAAGAATGGTTGCTCCAATACCTTCTGAATGAACAAGAAGCGTAATAGCCTACCGGTTCTCTTGTCATATTTCTTCAGAATTTTAGCCAACCCTGTGCAATGATCGATTTAAAAGTCTTCTATTGATTACGCGCGCGCGCGTGTGTGGTGAAAGGAAATATTCTGGAAGCTACACATGGAAGTAAATATGATACAAGAAACAAAGTTTAGGGAAGAATGGTGCTTTTTAACTTTCTATATTGATCTTGCTATTTGATATTTATAGACAAACTTGAATGAACTCAGATTTTCTGTTTACTTCTTTTAATTAAACGGGCAAACTGTGAAGATGAACAGAAGGCTAACAAGATAGCCTAATCTGGAAAGGTTAGACTATTGGAATTGGAAGGGAAATTCTTTTGACTTATAAATTACATCTCACTATCAAGCTTTTTAGTGTTAGACTCATAACGTAACCACTCTCTTAAGGGTGTGTTTGGTTGGGGGAAATGGAGGGAATGAGAGGTTTAATAAGACTCTCCCCTTATTTGGTTTGAATTTTTTGGAGGTGAGGGAATAAAAATTACCTTCTCATTCCCCTTCCCTCCACCTCTTTTTGTTTCCTCCAATTTAGTCTCCCCCCAGTCAAAAATCACTCCTTAAGAGTTGACATACTAGATGGTCTCACACAATAGCACTTCACTTGGTCTCCCACCGGTCAAAAACCTCTCAATACATGGGTAGTTTCTGTGCATATAATATATTTACCACAAGGCAAGAGTAAAATCCCAAATGCCAACCTAATAAAAAAAAGGAACCATTGGCTTAAAAATGAGGCCTCCCAATGTGTGACTTATACAACATACACAAACATCATGAAATTAAAACCCCGGATCAAACCCACAACCTCTCATTTAAATGAAAAAACTTACATACTACATTGCTACTAGGCTACATGGCTACCGGGGATGTGTCAATGTAAGATTTTATAAATTATAGTTTCCTTTTCATTCAAATCAAAGTTCACTCCAAAGTTATATCTCATCTCGTTGACTTGACTTTTCTGAGATTTAACATTCTGAGCTCTACTTAAATGTACTGCAGCGCGATTAGGAAATCTCTTAGTCTGCTCTATATAAACTGTTTCATTTTTCTATAAACTTTAATTTAAGAAAACACAAGGAAAGCAGTGAGCTATAATTTTGAACGTGGTTGGTTTTATTTTATTGGAAGAATAAAGCTAAGATCCCAATTAAGAAAAATTATACATGAAAAGTTCAATAACGTATCAATAACAAGTGAAAGGAATGACGTTAACAAGTGAAATCAGCACCATTCAAAAGTTATGGGATTTTTCAGATATTTTTTTTGTGGGACGCTGGTGTCATTTTCCCTATTTGATTTCATTTTTTATCTGAAGACATTGTTGAAATAAGAGGAAAAAAAACAGAGGGAACCTGTGTAATTAATGTTGCTGTAATTGACCAAGAGAACCATTTCTCCATAACAGTCAGTGGGTCCCCATTCCTTCCTGATTTTTTGCCATCCCCTCCTTATAATCAATTTCTGAAGGATGAAGGCCAGTGGGTCCCCATAATTCAATTACCCTTTTTATCCTCATTCTTAATTCCTGCAACCAAAATGTCATTTCCCAAACTCATCATTTTTGCTTTTCACTGTAATCACCGTTCACTTGCTTTATTATCAGCAATCTTTTTTTGAAAAAATTAACAGTCAAAATTACTAATTAAATATTTCAAATTATTATATCAAATCATTAATATAAGAGTTAGTTATTTTTTGAGGAGATTAAGAAAACTAAATAAATTACTTACTTATAACATGTATACTATATTCTAAAATACTTATTTATATAATTAGATTGAATATTAATTTATAAGTCAAGTAAATTCATTTGGAGAAAAATGATAAATATATCAAATTGATTAGCTTTTTTAATCTCCTCAAAAGAAGTTAATGTTAGTGTAGGATTTGCTCAAGAGGGGGGTGAATTGGTCAGTTTTTAAAATTGAAAACTTAATCGCAGAAATTAAACGAAATCACCGGTGAAAGCAGAGAGAAGAAAACACAGCAGATTTATCCTGGTTCGATCCTCCTGACCTATGGCCAGTCCTCAAGGCTTCCCTGAGATTTTCAATCCACTAGTCAACAACAACCAAGGCTCACTGGACCTTTTCAAAGGAGATTCTCACTCCTCCTTACAACAAGCAACAAAACAAAGTCTCACGCGCTTTGTTTTCTGACAATTTCTCAATCCAACAGATTCAAGGTCCCAACCTTGAATATCTCACAAGATTACAATAAGGTTTGACAAGATAAACTCTCTAAAAGAGTGAATAGTCAAGTACTGAAGCTCAAGAGAAATGATTTACAAGATGATAGAAAGGTGGTTGCAGACAGTAATAGCGTTCTCAGGTTCGTTCGTCGTCTACTGTGACACCTCCTATTTATCCCCTATATATTTGTATTAGGTCACTTTTGAACTACTCTTGGGCTTTAGATATTAAAATTTTGTCCAAAATTGTGAACTTGATTTTTCAAAAATGTAGAAAACGTTGTTACTATTCACAATGCATTTTTCCATATTTCTGGCCCAAATTTGAAAAATCATAATTAATTCTAGAAAAATCGAAATTGAGTAGTTCCAACTTCTAAATTTAGCTTATTAAGTGATCTATTAGGGAAAAATACTCATTGGCCCAAAAACATGCCCATGTGAATCAGTTTATTCAAACATCATGCGCTGCTCCAATGGTCATTTTCCAGATTTCCAGTTTTTACCTTAAACTATCATATCTCTCAAAATGCACATCTAAATTTCACAAAATTTATATTATTTTAAAGCTTGGGATGTGTAGTTTCTGACTGGGAAGTTTCAGCTCATTTGGAACTCTTTTGCTATTTTTAATTCATACGTGGGACAGATTCATTTTTCAGGGTCCTTGAAACCCTTTAACCTTGAAACCCATTTTTCTTAAAATTCACCAAAACCTCTTTTTGGTTCATTAATCCACCTTGAACATGCATGGTTATTCCTTCCCATTCCTTGTTACTTTTAGTCCATTTTCATGCATGCTTCATTAACCATTCGCATAATTCTTCTTGTAGATGTTTAAGTTACAAACATAGCAACTTCAAGGAGAGAGTATCATCTCATATATTTACACAAAATCAGGCAAGTAAAGGCATCATTTTCAAGCATCATTAACCAATTCCTTACCCTTGCTTGAGCTTCCACCTACATGGTTAGTTGGTGGGGAATGAGATTTGGGAATCCCAATAGGAAAACCACATAATCAAAACATTGTGAATGTGCATACATAACTTTAAGGCATGTGTATGATTACATAAACATGTGACACATCAAACTTCACTTTAGCATGCATATGGCCATAGCACAAAAGTCACATTTCATACACAATTCATGCACTTTAATCATTAAAAAATATCATGTAACATTCACAACTCATTTTCATAAACACAAAAGGAGATTAGTAGTTTTGCTACCTCAAGATCTTAGCTTTTCCTTTTTCACTTTATGGCTCTCTTGAATATCCTTCCAAATGGACTCTTGAAGGTCTCAACTTCCTAAAGATCATGTAAAGACATGTCCATTATCCATCATCTAAAGATCATGTAAAGACATGTCCATTACCCATGCAAGAACTTTTCAAAAAACGCAATAGACCCTTGTTGCATTTTTAAGACACTTATAAGTTCAAGACTTGATTTTATGTCCCTTAAGGCTTCTCAAACCCCTTTCTTATTTTTACCCTACACAAAACTTCATTTTGAAGCTATTAGAAGCATTAGAATCATCAAAATCCCACTCCTATTTTTCACAGATTTTCGAAAAAACAGAAAAAAAAGGTTCTTGGATTTTTCAACTTTTGCTTATGAATACTTGTGTATTCTTGCTTCCAAATCATGATTCAAGCACCAAAATACTCAAACACATTTTCCCTTTTCAAGAATTCAAATGGACAGCATATCCCCATAAACTCATGGTTTCCAAAGTTTCAACAACAACTCCCAACAACAACCAAAACAACAACAACCATCAAACACTCTTTACTACTTTAAAAAAGAGTTTGCAACCTTTTATTTCTTTAAATACCTCTCATTTTCCATTTTCACCTTTTGAAATCCTTGCCTCTCATCTTCAAAAATAGAGACCCCTTCAAGAAATCAAACCATTAGAAAGGTGAAAGAGGTTGCAAGTTACAAGCAAGGAGGTTGTTTAGGACTTTACCTTGTGTGTACGCTCTTTCTTCTTCCGTGTGAGAGTAAAAATGGAGTCTTGGGAGCTTGGGAGGGAGAGGAAAATTTCAGACCAAAGAGAGAGGGAGGAGTGACGGTTTTGGGAAGGGAAAATGGAGGAATAATGTATTAAAAGTGCACTTGAAATGATGAAGGATTGAGATTAAAACTTGCTCACCAAGTTTTGATCTTAATGGAAGGAGTTGTGCCACTTGTCAAGCTCATGTGGTTAGTGAAAAAGTTGTCATGATTACTCTTAACTTGGCCTCCAAGTCTTGGTTGGGCTGTTTGGGCCTCTTCCAGTTTAGTTATGTGATCCGGTGGCACGCATTTCCATAAAATAACATTTAATCGAGTCATTATCTTTTTACTTTTCCAGAGGCTTTTCTCTCATATGGCGCTATTCCCTAGGCTCCTTGCTTATGTGGCGCCATATCCTAACCCAAAATGTTTCTGGGTTTCCTCGTAATCCGTCAGGATTTACTCGATTTGTGTGCAACACCGTAAAACTGACTTCCGGCAACTAATTTGACTTAAAGTCATGGAAAAATTCTATATTTTTCCTTGATTCTCAAGCTCTTTTCCGTTCCTCAAAATTCTTCCCGGATTTTCCGTAATTAATTTTTTAAAAAAATACTTTTTCGGGCTTTTCGGGCGCTATTGTTCTCCGTACAACAAAACTGCTCGCACTGGATATCGGGTAATAATTTTATTAATTACTTTATGACCCAACTAAACTTTTCTCAGTTTAGGTCTCTAGAATTTGAGGACTCCTGCTACCTCAAATAATTATTCCTCGGTCATCCTTAACTCCGAAATCCTTTATTACCACTTATTTACGAAAATGACATTATATTTTCTACTTTTGCCATAATTTTCAAAATGCCATCACTCTTTCCACTCTTTCTTAATTCCAACCTTACCCTTGGTTGACTTTAACATTTTTGGTCAACTTTGACTTTTTTGTTAACTTTTGACCAAATTACCAAAATGTCCTTATTATTTGATGATATTTCATGTCATAGGCCTTTTTAATCAAAATGACCATTTTACTCTTGTCATTTAGCCAAATGACCGTTTTACCCTTGGGTCATTCTTACTTAAAATCCTTAAGACTAGGGACTTAGTCAATCATGATCTTTCTTGTCTAGAGGCATTTTCATTTCTATGTTTCCATATCCATAGGCATTAATCATCACATAATTATCGGCTTAGCCTCCAATTCCTCTCACAAGAATATACGGATATTACATCTACCACCTTTTATCTTCAATGTTTCTTCATTTATATCTGAGTTTTCATTCATTAGCCGTTACTAAGAAATTCAATGTTTGTTGGAAAGAAGCTTCTGTCCGTTACTCACTTTCATGGCTTTTCTGGTTTGTCATTAACGATTGCAATTAATGCGTTCAATGGCAACGAAGTAAATCATAAATGCTCGTCTTCATTCCTGATGACCTGGCTGTTCAGATGAAAGAGCTAAAGTGCACTTATGATGTTAGGTAATATTCAAAATATTCCAGCACGAAAGAGGAAAGCTTTGGTAGCAGTAGGTATAGCTGTGTCAGAAGCCATGTCAGAGAGAAGTGAGAACCCAAGTTTTCATCATCCTATAACTCGATTTTTATTACATCAAGTTTAAGTTCATGTAATGAAACTTCCAGTTGTAACTCGAGTTTGCATTAAAAGTTCTGAAGTATAGTTGAAAAACTTTTATTTGAAAACTTCAGGTTTTGATATCAGGTTTTGGAGTCCAGTTGTAAAACTTCAAGTTGTGAAAGTGAAGACTCGAGTTCTAAAATTGTTCAGTTGAAAAGGCCCTCGAGACTCAAGTTTGAAAAAATAGAAACTTGAGTTTTGGAAAACTTCCAGTGAGAAGTCGAGTTTGAACATCAAGTTTTTGAATTGATAAAATTTCCAAGGCATGGAACTCGAGTTTGAAAAACAGCAGAACTCGAGTTCTATGAAAACTTCCAATTGGAACTTCTAGTTTTGAAATCAAGTTTTAAGAGATAGTTATGGAACTCGAGTTCTAAAAAACTTGGACCCGAGTTTTATAACATAATGACAAAACTTGAAGCTGAAACCTCAAGTTATAACTTGAAGTTTTGCGTCACAGTTGTGGAACTCGAGTTTTAAAAATGAAAGAACTCGAGTTCTATAATGTGATGAGAAAACTTGAAGTTGAAACCTCAAGTTTTGACTTCTAGTTTTGATTGCACGTTATGGAACTTCAAGTTTTGAAAAACATGGAACTTGAGTTCTTGAACTTGACTACAAAACTTCTTTTCAAAACTTCCAGTTTCAATTTCCAGTTTTTGAAAAACAATTATGGAATTTGAAGTTTCAAGAGCTAGGACTCGAGTTTCAAAACTCTTCTGACATTTTCAACACAGTTTCACAAATATTATCTCAGATTCCAAATCCTGCCATAATTTGATATTTTTGTTATCATCAAAATAAGGTATCAACAGTTAACAAGCTCCTGTATTAAGGATAAGAGGTTGTATATTGATAACAATAAAATCTACTAGGAATAGTCTACTTTTATTTAAACATATGTTTGAAAAATATGTATCAAATTCTAGCACAATTAAACGTGCTTCTTTATGTAACGTGTATGTTTGAAAAATATATATTATTAATAATTTAAAAATAGTAGTAAAATTTATTACAAAATTTATATTTTACATTGACATCAATTTTGAATATCGCTTCTCTCATATCTAAGGGTGTGTTATAAAACGAAAAATAAGAGAATTTGGGAGTAGAAAAAGAGAATGGTAGAAGAGGAAATTGAGAGAAAGAAGCAAGGAAGCATATCTCATTCCATATGTGTTTCACATCATCAAAATACAATAAAACTTGCAAAACACATAAAAAACCCCCTTTTTGGTTTTCTAAGTGTCCTACAAGTTCAAGACTTGACTTTTATGGCCCTTTGAGCTTCTAAAATCCATATCTTATATTTACCCTACACAAAACATCATTTTGAAGCCAATGGAACCATCAAAATGCTCAAAAACACATCCTTTCTATTTTTTCTTTAGCTTGGACGAAAATAGCAAAAATAAGGAAAGGAAGGGTTTTTCAACTTTGCTCATGAAACCATGTGTTTCCTTGCTTCCAAAAACCCTTTTTCTTAACTTTGATCTACTCAAAAACACCTTCCCTTAGACCAAAATAAATTTGGGCAGCACCTCCCCATAAACATGAGCTTCCCAAAATTTTAAAACAACTCAAACCAACTGACAACAAAGTTCATACTACTCAAAGAGTAACTTGTAACCCTTTACCACTTTAAAAACCTTCTCATTTCCATTTTCAACTCTTGAAATCCTAGCCTTCCTCTTCCAAAATAGGGGCTCATTCATGGAACAACTCAAGAGAAAGGTAGTGGAAGTCACAAGACTCAAGAAAAGAGGAAGATTTGGTTGGTAGAAACCTTTACCTAGAGTTATGGAAGCTTGGAGCTCTTCTTCTTGCTTGGGGAGGGAGAGATTTCTAGAGAGAAGGAGGAGAAAAATC
>JANTPZ010147499.1:3008-14935 GCA_025593235.1 Vachellia pachyceras
GTGTAACCTACGGACCTCTAGTGTGGGAGATCCAGCACTACCTCTCCTTCTCTCTCTCTCTCTCGCTCACTGTCGCGGGCTCACGGTCACTCCTCACAAACACTCACAGGCAGAGGGCTCGGGGAGGCCCTCGGTCTCTCTTGCTAAATGCTCTGATACCATATTGAAGAGGAGAAACTCTCACATTGATGTATATTATTGAGGAAAACTGAGTACAATTTATAGGTGAACATGAATCAATCAAAGAGCATAATATCAGCAAATACAATCAATAGCATAAATGAGGATTATTATGTCCTAATCCTAGGCATGATCCTAGGAAGTAAATCTGATTCAAATTTGATTTATTTCCAACATTAATATTTACTAGTGTCGTCACGTCCTTAATATATTCCTTTTCATTCATAGCAATGGCTCAGAGGGGTAAAGGTAACACGAAAGAACCATTTTACTCTTGATTCCTACAGCTATAGCTTTTACTATCAATGCAATATTTCTTCTAAATACTCTACAAAGTATTGACACTACATTTTTATGAGAGTTCACAACTGTTTTCTACTTCAATCATGCCTTTTGCTTTTGGTATGGATATGCAGTATTTCTCTTTTAAACAGATTAATTCTAGCCCTACTAATCAAATATCAACCTTCTGTATCGCTATCCTAGAGGTTTGTAGAAAAATGACGTACCAATATCGCTATGTAAGTACTGCTTAAAGATTCAGCATAAACAAATTGAAAATATAAAACGAAGACTATTTAATCTAAGCACTACGTACGAATCTAGGCTCTAAATCATTCCGAAATTCTTAAATATTCAAAACTGTGCAGGCTAATTTCCTTGATTCATACAAAACCAACCTCTCTAGGCGTGCCTACAAATTGCCCAGTAGGCAGATCATGAAAAAAATGTGAATCACAGAACAAAAACTAAGATTGAAAGCCAATAACATATTTGAATCAATGTATGATCGGATAAATGGGATCACAGAGGTTTTCGAATCAGATCGGACTTACATGAAGAAAGAGGCAGTCAGGATGAGGCCGATGGTCAGCATGAACACAGAGAGGGTCGGGTACCACGAAACGGGGACCGGACTGGTAATGGGTTTCGCAGCCTTTCAGGAAACAGAGAAAAGAAAACACAATGAGAAGATTCCTGGAAGATGAATGAGGAAAAAACCTAAAAATGAAATAATCTGAGAATTTAGGATGAATTCCAGAGGATTACCATCAGAGGAACGGAGATCAAAGACGGATCTTGTAGTTGACCAGATGGCTCAAAGTCTCGCCTAAAGCCGAAACCAGCGAGGAGAAGCTTGACGCTCGCAAAGCCCCAGTTATCACTAATGGTATTTGACTTGTCTTAAAATTGAGCGAAAGTCAGTACTAGTATTTTAATTAATTAATTATCTTTTTTTTTTTCGTTTGACCTGTATTGATTAATTACCTTTCAAAAAATTAAGTTTCTCATAAGATTTTTTAGCCAATAACATTTAAGATTGAAATATATTAAAGATATTTTTCATTTTTTTGGGGGGAAATAAATGGGTATAAAATATGCAGGAAATTCTGCTATTAATAAACAATAAGTTTATGTATAATATTTAAAAAAGGTGTAGGGTTGATGAAGTATAAAACTCAGAATGGATTAAACAATAAGAAGGTGCTTATGCATCGTTTAAATCTAGAAATCTAATTAAAGTTTTTAAATTTAACTTGGAATCCAATAGTTATTACCCTAAAGTCTAAACAATCAAGGGACCTGTTCTATTAAAATTAGTAGATAAAGTATTTATTTTGACCCTTTTTTCCCATTCTAAGAGGACAATTATTTAAATTTGGTCAACATATCATTTAACCCATATTCATCGTAACAAAAGTGTGTGTGCATAAATGTGAAAGATGCTGAGAGCATAATTTAATATTTAAATAACATCTTTAGCATTTCATTCATGAAATTGAACTAAGCTTTTTCTCTTCGACATTACGAGATATCATTCTAGGACAATATATGAACGAGAAGAATCTTATGACCTTAATGAACTTCATGTTCTAACATGTTTGCTGCACTTTAGTGAATAAAAGTGGAAGCTGCAAGGTAGCTCATGTCCTAATATTAACTTCCCAACGAAGGCAGCAAGAATTGTTGAGACTCCAATCTATACAACAATGACCAAAACAGCAAGGGAATTAGAGTACTACAAGACCATGAACTCTTAAGAAATTCTCTATTGGAAACTTGCACATTGCAAATACAGATTCTAGTTCACGGCAAGTGTAAATTTTGTAAGATCCATAAGAAGTTACAAATTGGACAGGGGAAACAACCACCTTCAAAACCTTAGCCTCCCAATCTTTCCCAACAACAAATCAATCTCAACTGCGTGTATAGAGCAGTTGGACATCCAACCTGTGTTTGTGCTTGAACTCAACTACCTGGCACGGCACGGTTAAAAGATCATGGTGAAAGTTCCAAGACCAAGACACTTCTCATTACCCACTACAACAGCAAGAAGTAAGAACGAGGAGTACAAACAGTGAGCAGAGGGTTTCACATCAAACTTCACCCAGGTTGAGAGGCACAAGTTACAAGCAATCAGTCTAATGAAAGTGAAGATCGTCATAGGACTGGTAATAGAAAGTAAGCATTCGACGCGCAATGTGATCATGAAGTCACCTAAAGACAAAATACAGAAAGTAAAAGTTCAAAATTAGCTGACTGTGAGAGTCAAACATGCAGCATCTCGAGCAATTAGACATATTACCAATACTTGGAACTCCAATGATCATGATGGTGTGGTGGCTGTATATGAAGAATTCATTGAATGAATAATCAACAGTTTGGATCAAATTCTTGAAATCGACTCTTAAAATCTTCAACCATTTTTGTTTCTTCCTCCTTGCTATATTTGCAATTCCTCCAATCTGCCTTGTCCGCTATATTAAGCAAGCCTGATACAACCTGATTCATCATCATATTCAGAGATCACACTCTCTTATTGATAAATACATTAATTATTAAAACATGCGGCTAATGGATGCCCTCTCCTATAAAAAATATGGAGAAAGTAAACTGATATCAGAAAATGTCTCTCACAAGCCAACCTCACGACCAAATTGGGCAGGAAATTTCTCATTATCTTCAACCTGATGCAGCAATACTGTGCTTCCTGGTAGTTCAACATAGAACAAACTTGAATTCCCATCAAATTGAGTCCTCAAAAATTTTCTTCCATCAGAATTGCTATCAACTGAAAAGTAGTAATGAGAAACAAAATCAAAATGCAGCAGTAGAAAAGATAAATAAATAAATAAGAACAAAAGTTTTGCGCTTTACAGATAGAATGGATTGCAGTTGTTCATATTTTTCAATTAAAAAAAACAGTAGAATCAGTAAAGTAGGACATGATGCAAGGCAATGACTCTAAGATGAATACTTACATTTCTTAGCCACAAATTTAAATCCCAGCTTTTCTGCAGCTAAATTGAATATTTTTTCAACGAGTGTTGCTTTGGAAGTTGGAATAGGAACAACCTACATGAACAAGAAGAATTATGTGTTGAACAAGACAATCAAAACCAAAATTTACATCTGTCATGTTAAAGCTACAATAGCTACTAAAAAACCACGATTTCACCAGATTATATATCAAAAATGAAATTTATATCTATAATCTATTACAATATAAAAACTCAAACAAGCCACACCATTCTTAAGTCATGGACTACGATGCTCATTTATCAAAATCCATGACACTAACTACTCAAATTATATGATTTCTGGGAGGTGTGGTGAGGGCAGGGGAAGGCAAGCTTGTTCATTCAATAGATTCAATAGATAAGCACGAAGCACCCACTCTTATCAGGATTTCACCTAAGTGAATGCAAGAGAAACTAATTTTACCTGAAGATTGGCATGACTGCTACGTTTGGAAACCCACTCAAAAAAGATGACTTGCTTTCCTTGATTCTTGTGGTACATCCTCAGACTGTTCTGGAACTTAATGAGTTCAACTTCAGATTCCATTGAAAGTGATATTGTACTTGGTAAATGCTCAACCAGTATTAGTAGCACATGGTCTTCAACAAGTGGACCCTTAGCCAATGCACAATAGAAATTTTCTCCAATGCTAGCGATCAAATGCGACTCCACATTGGGGCTTGATAAGCAAAACCAGCACTCTTTTGATCTACACTTGTATTATAGGATAGATAATCAATAACCCAAAAAGTCCAAGACTTTGTGACAATGAAGAATTAAGTTATCAAACACGAAAAAATAATAAGGCAGATAAACCATTAGTTGTAGAAAATAATGTCAAAACTCAAAAGGCTAACCTTTTAGAGCTAGAATTTTGGGATCTTGGCCTCCTGTCACCATAATTCTCCCCTTCATCCTGCAAGCTGTGCTTAAAGTTGCAATCTGGACCCTTTTCACATTTCCCTTTGTTCAAAAAATCAAAGCAAACACCTCTACTATATTGTTCCCTTGCATCTAAATCATGTCGAAAATTGCACTTTTCTCCCCTTGAACAAGAACCAGAAGACAAAAATTTAAAACACAATTTATCACCATCTCCAGCTCCATGTTTCTGTCGCTTTTGAGAAACATCATATCTCCAATATTGTGAATCAGAGACACTATCACCGGATCTCTTTGCAGTGTCCTTTGGAGAAGTTGTTTTCTCCATAAATGTATATGGCGATAAGGTGGTATTAGTGGTTTTCATGGCAATCTCAGTTGAGAACATAGTGGATGCAGGCGTGGGAGAAATTGCAAGAATAAATTTCTGGAAAGAAGATAGGGAGTAGATTTTATAGCAATGAAAAACAACTATTACTTTAATAAGAAAATAAATTAATTCCCAAAATGACAGGATCACGTTTCTGTATGTACGTGTATGTCTATATTTATGTGCCAAAGAGTATCCTAGCACTTAAATGTATATAAGAAATTAATAGCATAAAAACTTGATGCAGGAAATTTTACATTTCACAATCAAGACCAATCGAAGAATACTAATAGAACAACAACAGGCCTTATCCCACTCATTGAAGAATCTTAATATCTAGGAAAGTAAATTTCAATTACCATAAGTACCAAAGGATAATATATAATGGTTTAAGAAAATAAAATTTATTGATAGAGCATAGAAGTATGCCGAAGACTAGACCTGCTTATCTTTATTTCCAACAGTAGCAAGTCCTATGAAACGAGTTACGTGCACTGCTTCAATATTAGAATAAGGTTCACGGGCATAGTATACACCCTTACTGCCTGCAATGTGATAACTAAAACCAAAAGTGTATAAGGCCACATGAGAGAGCACAAAGGCAAATTTGGCATAGCAAATTTCTACAACAAAAGTGATATAGTTAGGTTCTCAGATGGTGGAAGCATAAGAATAAATGTCAACAAATCAGATTTTCCTGGGGAACCTCCAAGTTTACAATGAATCTTTTGGCTACCTGTCCAACCAAATCCCTGTTTTTTTAACCATTTGTGATATTGCTATCTCAAGTTACATATGAATTGCAAATATAATAGACAAATTTCTCTTTAATAACAGATTCACAAAAACAGTGAGACAGAGTTAGCCAGTCAAACAAGGAACTCGAGATAAAAACCTACCAAAAGCTAGAGTGCAAATGTGAAAAAAAAAACTTTAAGTATATAAGCACCAAGAAAGCAATTTTACTATGATTTCAATTGTTTTAGTGTATCCTGAAGTCCATAAAAATTAAAGATTACTGATACAGTTCCGCCTAAGCCTTGGATCACATATCAAAGGCGGAAACATAGGAGCAGTTGAATTAAGTCAGTTAGTACCATTAAGTCTGTTTTATCTATTTTATTTTGTTTAAGCAATTGTGCTGTGTCGTGTTAGCAAGTTATTAATTGTACTGTGTCGTGTTAGCAAGTTATTAGGAATTATGGTTCAGTCGTGGGAAGTTGTCCTGAAGTTTAGGGAATCCGTTACATTTAAGTTCCTATAAATTCTGTGATCCATTGTAAAACCAGTCATGAATGTTATGAAAGTATTTCTTATTCCCCGGAGATTCTCTTTGGCTTCTGTAACCTCTCACAAGTGAGATACTTACTTTGAGGGAGTACAGGAGAGACTATTTTTCCTATCCATTTGTTATTCTCTAACTGTTTCAGGTCCGAAACTCATCAGCTAGCCATAGCTTCTTTTATGTTCTTTGGTATGGTGGCATTGTCTAGATGAGAGACAAAGGCACAATATCTTGGAGAAAGAGCATGATAAGACATGAACCTCTCTATAGGATGTCTTGTACATGCCCTGGGCTGTTTCCTCATTGCAATAGGTAAGTCAAGATCATCCTGTAGTTCTCTGTATTCACTCATATGTTGTGGTTGTTCTTGACCTGCTTCTAGGTTTGACTCTTGTGCGATGCCAATTATATGAGGGTCTTTACCTGTCATGTGTCTTTGTGTGTAGACCTTTAAAGGTTTATTAGAGTCTCCCCTTGGATTCGTGATGCTTTGAGTTGGATTAGGCACCTCTTGTCTCTCATGTTCCTCGACTAGAGATATTGATTCAAAGGTATGTTCAGGTTCAAGAGTTATTTGAGGCTCGATGGTTGTATAAGTCTGATATTCGCCTAAACCCTCCCCCTGAATCGAAGAAAAGGAATGGTAAGGGAGAAGTTCATGAAAGGTCACATCACATGTGACACAGTTTCTTGGTGAGAGGATCATAACATTTGTAGCCTTTCTGCGAGGCAGAGTACCCTAAGAAGATGCATCGAATTGCTTTGGTATCGAGTTTATGAGTGCAGGGAAGATGAACGTAGGTAGTGCAACCGAACACACATAAAGGCAAGGTGTTTTCATGGTATGGGAGGTTGTAATGGTTGTGAAGAACTTGGAGGGGAGTTTTGAAGGAAAGAGGTTTACTGGGCATGCGGTTGATAAGAAACACAGCAGTGAGAATAGAATCGCCCCAGAAAAATTTGGGCACATGATGACTGAACATAATGGCTCTGGCCGTTTCGAGGATATGGCGATTTTTCCTTTCTGCGATCTCATTTTGCTTAGGACTATTGCTTTTATGAATAATGCCATGGTTTTTCAGGAAAGCGGAAAGAGTGGTGTTGAAATATTCGGTGCCATTGTCGGTGTGAAGTATTTGAATACGGGTTTGAAACTGTGTCAATCGTGATAGAAATCGATGAACGTTTGATAAACATCTATTTTATGTTTTAACAAATAGACCCAGCATACACGAGTATGATCGTCAATGAAACTAAAACCATTTTGAATCGGTGCAATTGGGTGTGCGAGTGGGTCCCCACAAATCACTGTGAATCATAGCAAATGGTTTTGATACACGATATGGGATACTATGATAGGAGGCACGGTGATGTTTGGCACGTTCACATGAATCACAATGAAAATAAGAGGTATCTTTATTTTGACAAAGCGAAGGAAACATTTGAATGGAAATTTGGGTGTCTTAACCGTTGGTGCCATAAGTGCAAGTCATTAGCCCGAGGGAGAGACACTTTATTACATTCATTCAGGTAGCAGAGCCCATCATACTCCTGAGCAACGCCAATCATCATCCCCGTTAGCAGGTCCTGAAAAAGACAAGAGGTGGCAAACAAATCAGCATGACATCTCTCCGTCTTGGCTAATTGACTCAGAGATTAAATTGCATTTTAATCTTAGAACATGAAGAACAGCATGAAGAGTCAGGTTAGCGGTGAGCTTGATACTTCCAATACCAGCAACACAAGAAGCAGATGCATCAGCAATTTTAACAATGAGGTGTGTGGTGGTTGGAGTATAAGAGGAGAACAACGAGAGATCATCAGTCATGTGATCAGATGCATCGGAGTCAACTATCCAACAGTGCCCAGAAGTCATACCTTTGATAGTGGCAAATGCTTTATAAAAGTTACCTCGTTGAACAACAGTGGCTGTAGGTTGTTTCTGAGGTGGGCAACCAGTCTCCAAGGCAACTAACCTTTCAATAATTTGAGTCAGCTGGTCATTCTGGCGTGGTGGGAGATGGGTGTCAGACTCATCGACATGGGATGCCTCAGCAATGTGTACACGACCCCGAGGTCTCTTCGGCTTCCAGTCAAGTGGCTTACCATGAAGATCCCAGCATGTCTTTAGTGTGACCAGGCTTGTGGCAATGGTCACAGAACAGATGTTGCTTAACAGGGCGAGCATCAACGGACCAAACAACAAGAGCAGAAGGCTCCACAATAGGTGATCGAGGGGCAAATCTGCTAGAAACATGACTTTATGCCGTGAGTCTTCACTGCAGAGGACGGCAAAAGCTGCACGGACTGACAGAAGGGGATCTTGGCTCAAAATTATGCTACAAACATCATCATAGACGGGGTTCAATCCAGCTAGAAGTTCAAACAACCTCTCTTGATTTATTTTCTTCTGTTGCGTAACAATATGGAGGGCACAACAAGGAATAGGTTCAGAAATTAAGTCCAGCTCTTGCCAAAGTGCTGTTTTTTCTAAATAATACGTATTGAGGCTTTGGGTACCCTGTTTGAGGTCCCACACTTTCTGTTTAAGGGTAAAAATTTGAGATGCATTACCCCCATCACAGTAGGATTCATGCACAGCTTCCCAAATTTTAAGAGCAGAAGGCAGATACATAAAGCTCTTTTTAACAGTGGGTACCATAGCATTAATCAACCAAGAGCATACCAGAGAGTTTATGGATCTCCATGCTCGCAACATTGCTTTGTCAGACACGGGAGGAGCAGGAATCTCACCGGTAATGTATACCAGACGATTCCGACTGTCAAGGGCAAGGCGCACGGACTCGGCCCACTCCTTGTAGTTGTCACCAGTCAGCTTCTCCGGCACAATGAGGACGGCAGAGCTCTCAACGACCCGGAAGACACTGTGGGAGAAGCTCGACTCGCGTGGGATGCTTGACCGGAGGGGAACGCTTGATTCGCATGGGACGCTCGACTGGAGGGGAACATTCGACTCGCGTGGGACATCGGAGGACGGAGTCATTGTTGTCGACGCCAGAGGATGCTCTGATACCATGTAGAGACAGCGTCGGCCTGAGGTGAGGATGAAAAATACTCCGATACATCTTATTTACATTGTACACTTCCTTATATACAAGTGGGAGGAGGATCAGCCATGAATGCATTGAACTGGAATCATGGGATCCTGATTACAATGAGGAAATCAAATCTGTAACAATTGCAATGATTACAATCAATCTCTACAAATCCTCCTATACATTCGTCTACATTTTGCAATAACTGAGACCTTGGAAGATAAGAGAGGGCATCTACTGCAGTATTATTATTCCCCATCTTGTATTGGATCATGTGTTCATAACCCATCAACTTAGCAACCTAACACATTTGAAAAGATGTCTTCAATTTCTGCCCTACTAGATGTAGGCCTTTTTGGGCCAGTTTGTATAATAAACAACTTCCTTTCAACAAATTGATGCCAATGCTCTGCTGCAAGCACCACAACAAGCAATTCTTTATGGCATGAAATGCATCATTGTTCTTGCTCAATGTGCCCAACATAAGCAATTGCATGAGCTCCTTCATGGAAGCTTCATAAGCAGGTTCAAAGTGCGCTTTAATGGCTGTGGAATACACATTCCAGGTGAGCTCCAACCCATTTCGTCCTTTTCAAAGGCCTAGTGCTGTTGAAAAGCCTTCTCACCTAAGTGAATATTGGCCATTATCACCTCCCAAGCTTCTGGTGTTTCATCCAGGTGAAAATAAAGTTCACACTTCAAAATCCACCCAGAACATCATTTCTTATAAATCTTGGAAGCTTGGTCTGTGTAGAAAGGGTAAGGGGCTGATACTGCTCTGTTCTTGGCCTTTCTTGGCCACCACAAACTTTGGAGGATGACCGCCCATTGTTGGGTGATTCATCAAGGCTTCTAACCAGTTATCCAACCTAAGCTGTAAGAGCCTGAAACAGTCCCTACTAGACATGAAATATTTACACATCCTACTCTGCCATTTGGTGTTGTGCAGCCTGGAATGTGTTCTAGGCATACAAGGGTAGGAAAGAAAGTTCTGATACCACTGTTGTAAGAAGAGAGAATGAAGAGAGAAGAGAAGGGAGAGTAGGACAGAGGAAGAACCAAAAGACACACAGAGAGTTAGAGAGATCTGATCTAAATAATACCTCTATATGCTCATTAACATCACATTCAGATTAAGACCCTATTCTAGTTTATATATATATATATATATATATTATATTGAACATAACAACCCTCCCTAACCAACCCACTAACTAACAGATGTAATACCTAACTAACTCATGTGTCTATTAATAATTAGATAACACATGTCACTATCAATTTTTCAAATGAAACATTATCAGGTCAATCAATTTATACGTGTTCACACATAGGAAAAGACCCTCCTTGTAGAAAAAGAAAAGATCAAGCAAAATCCTAAATATCATTCAATACATCTAAACTTTACAACTATCTGTTCATGCAGATAAATTAAGATTACAAACCTAAAGAGATCATTCAAAATTTACCTTTATACTATATGACATTACCAAAGGCCAATAAGGAATCAAAATAAAGTAATGTTTCTGATATTGGTTCTTCCAACAGAAAGTTACACTAAATAAATTATGTATGTAATATATTAATCGCTCAATATATAATAATACGACTTAAAAAAATAGATTTTTCCAAAAGCATTGACAAGCCACACATATTCCACAACATTAGGCGACCTCAAGATAGAAGAAAAATAACAAATAATAAAAATAATATTATTAGTGTTACAGATTTTTTTGGAGACTTTGTCAATAAAATTACCAGTATATTCTTTTCTTCTTCCTATTTCATCCATTATGAGTTCACTTCAAATTTGGATGAGTCTTCTTTATTCATGAATAACTAAATTACCTATTAGATTCAGATGTTTGAATTGATTCAACCGGCAACAACTATGTGAATAAAGTGCCTGCTTGGATTGGCTGAGGAGAATTGATTTTATGTTGGAAAGTGTAAATATGTGAGAATTTTTGTCCTGTGAAGCATGAAAGTGACTGAAAAAAGGTATTTTGGGATATCCAAACAGGCATGAAATCACTTTGATCAAATCTAGGCCAATGGCAAGGACGCATGACACAATCTCACATGCTGATGCATGGGTTCTGGACAATTCTAGTAAGGGCAGTGCAAAGGAGGTCTTCTAGAAACCAAAGATGAGACACATATTGAAGGGATCAACACAGTGGGTTGGTGGGCCAAAAAATACAATGGGTTGGAATGAATCATAACCCTAATGTGATATTGATAGTAGAGATCCCAGCAGGCTGGGTCGAAATGAGTCACAACCCTACCAAGACACTGTTGGGAGGAATCCCAGCAGCTTGAGTTTGAATAAGTCATAACCCAAACAAGAATCTATTAGAAGGTACCACAGTATGAGGATATATGAGGAAGGGTGAAGATATGACGTCTAAATTTAAATCTAAAAATGCATATCTATATCTTACCCTACTAACTAACTGGATAACAATTTAAATTAAATAACTATTAAGATAATCAAAAAAATTCACTAAATGTTAATCGATTATTCTATATTAAAAAAATGACATAATCTAATTAAACCCTAAAAGAAATATAATGACATAAAAGGAAATATCAACATAATTGTACTAGCCTGACGGAATATTGTGGAAAACTGGCGCATGAGCTCTTGCATTCTCTTTACAGCAGCTGCTTCCCTACGCAACGCATTTTGCTGTTGCTTCTCAGCACTAATAAGATGCTTCTCCCGTCCCCTGTCTTTAACAAGTGAACTACCTTTGGAATTGCCACTGGTTTGAACATTAGAAGTGGATTGGTAGAACTGTTCAACCTCATTTACTTGCTTCTCAATCTGCAAGAAACATAGCACAAA
>JANTPZ010147519.1:0-11826 GCA_025593235.1 Vachellia pachyceras
AAATAATTGAAGCTTTGGCTTTGTGGTTTCTTTTTATTTCTCCTTTTCTGCAAAATCTCGTAGCTTTCGCTCCTCAGCTCCCAAATTTCGTTTGCTGGTGCTCTTTGATCCCATCTCTATTTATTGATGGCGTCTCAAGCAAGCCTCCTTCTTCAAAAGCAACTCAAAGGTAAGGGGTCACTTATTGCTGGAGGTCTCTGTTTTTGTTGCTCTATATCATTGTTGAATGTTGAAAATTAATAGAAAACAGAAGAAAAGTGGGCAACTTTGAAGCTCTTTCTAATCCATCAAGTGATCCTTGAATTTGACTTTAAAGAAAGAATAATGAAGATTGATATTGGGAGACATGAAAAATGGAAAATAGATTATATTGCATACAGTGCAACTCCTTGGGTTAGATTCTGGCTTCCAGAAAATCACTTTATACTTTGGTTTTTTATTGTTGTTAATGAGATTCTAGCATATAATGCAATTCCTAGGTTCCTATTTTGGCACTCATCGACATTATCAACTGTGTTGCAAATTATTGAGATTTATCCACTGGTTATTTCTCCTAACTTGTGATGTTGCTCTGTTGAGTGTCACACGAAACTTATTTATGCTGCTTCCTATGTATAGTATATCCTGATGGTCGGGTTTGCATATCAATTTTGTGTTACTTATGATATGACTTGTAACTTTGTAAGGCTATTGATGACCTATGCACAAGTAAATACGATATATGTTGTTTTGCAGGTAGAAAGCATAGTATTAAGTATCATATCAATGCTTTCTAGTCCTAATGACGAGTTTCATGCAAATGTCCATACTTGAGGGGGTTCAACAAGAGAAAGAGGGTAAACAAGCAGAAGCCTAGTTGGATGAGGAAGCCTGAAGCGATTCGATCAATGTCTATAATCTTTGATGTAGCTGGTTTTGTTGAATTCATTGTTTCCGATGTAATTTTGCTATTAATTGTACACATTTTGTAATATAAATTCATTGTTGAATATAGTTATGTCTAGTGTAGTTCTATTTTTGCCGATGTATTTTTGGCAATATGTTAATATATATAAATGGTAAATATATATATATAAATGGTTAATGTACATGTTGTTAATAAAGCTTCTCAGGTTGTTAACGAAAACTAAAATTTGAAGGTTGTAAATAGTGCCTGCTTAGGTTGTAAATGGTAGCTTCTGTGGTTGTAAATGGTGCATGCTTGGGTTGTAAATGGGGTTGCTTGGGTTGTAAATGGTGCCTGCTTGGGTTGTAAATGGTGCCTGCTTAGGTTGTAAATGGGGGCTGCTTGGGTTGTAAATGGTGCCTGCTTCGGTTGTAAATGAGGGCTGCTGGGGTTGTAAATGGGGGCTGCTTGGGTTGTTAATGGTGCCTGCTTAGGTTGTAAATGGTCGCTTCTGTGGTTGTAAATGGTGCCTGCTTGGGTTGTAAATTGGGGCTGCTTAGGTTGTAAATAGTGCCTGCTTGGGTTGTAAATTGGGGCTGCTTAGGTTGTAAATGGTGCCTGCTTGGGTTGTAAATTGGGGCTGCTTAGGTTGTAAATGGTGCTTGCTTGGGTTGTAAATGGGGTTGCTTGGATTGTAAATGGTGCCTGCTTGGGTTGTAAATGGGGTTGCAAGGGTTATTCAGTAACCAATGTAACTACACTGCGCATAACGATATTCACCACCACCAATACTCACGAACCAATGACACTGATAACACCATGTGCAGAAAACATATTATATTATAACCGATATTCACCACTGCTTGTGTTTGTCATTTGCTCTGCGCCCGGGTTTACTAATGATATTATAACCAATAAAACCAGTTTGTTCCATTCATTGCAAATGGAATAAGATATGTTTATAACCAATAACACAAGTTAACATAAAGTTACAAATAGAAGTCCTATAATGACAGAGAAGTCCTATATGTTCCCAATTCATTACAATTCATTCTACATCTTCAACATCAACATGAAATGAAACAGTAGGCTGGTGCATTCTACATTCTTTTGGGATGTTGTTTCTTCCACTTCTTTTTGGGCAGCTCCAAGAACCAAGGTGGAACTTGACAACCTGATGTTGCCATCAAATTGGCTTCCTCCCAATAAAATGTTGCTTCTCCAGCCCTTCCTGCTCTCCCAAAACAACCTGTTTGCATGACAAAATAATGAATCCTCAACAAGATCAGGTAATGTGGCACTGAAAAGTGAGTGTATGAATGAGGGTTTGAATTTCTCAACAAGAGCCCTTCCTGCTCTCCCAAAACAACCTGTTTCAATTTCTCCTTCATCAAGCCCTAGATGCCCCACCAAAGATCCAGAAACATCAGAGCTCTCATGATTATTGTCACTTGCAGCAGGGGAATTGCCCCAAATGATTTCATCTTCCCAGTCTTGCTGATCAAAGGGATAAAAGTCAACACACATGAGAGAATGCCCTTCCCAAGAAAGGCCTGAGCAATCCTGTTTCATTGGTTCAGCACTAAGACATGAATCCTTCTGTTGTGGGCCATCTTTCACAGTCATTGAGGCAGCCCCATGAAGCAATCCAAATTGTATGCAAATTGTATAGCTTGCATGGGACCTATAACTGATTTTCCCATTAAAATATTGGATATTCTGTTACAATAGCACTGACAGATAAAAAAATACTATTACTTTTAGTTACCAAATTCTCAAAATACATGGCTGATGAAATACAAAGGCAAGATCTCAAACAGGAAACAAAATGTAATCCATTCGCATGCTTCATAAAGATTGAATAAAATAAAAGAGTACTACATCAAATTGTATGCAAAACTACCGTGATATAACAAAAACATGGCCTCAAACTGTAATCACAATTCACAAGTAGGAGAATCAATGTTGAAGATAAATGAAAATCTTTACCATTATCAATTGGAGTTTATATGTGCTTCTTCCTAAGCTTGCCTTTGCCTTTACCACCGCGCTTGCCTCTGCCAACCTTGAATTTCCTCTTAGATTTCTTCCCAATTCCACCAGCAGGCTTTAGGGAAACCATGCTTTGGTTGCCATCAACCATCTCAACATCTAGAGAATTTATTAGAAGATCCAGACATCAGAATGTACTACAGGGAAGATAAAAGGAAACACATAGTAAACCACATACTTGAGCTTAAAAGAAGAAACAGTTAAAAAAAAACTTTGGCCTACGCAAAATAATTTAACAGATCAAATACAATAATGTTACAGTGATCCTAGACTGGATGGCAGGGGAAAGAAACACCAATCTTAGATAATCATTACTGAATCATCTGATCAGTGTAAGATAGACTCTAAAAAACCAATATGTCAGTCTGAGTTCCTTACATCAAGATAGACTCTAAAAAACCACAGTGAGTATATTATGAATGTTACCATGATTACATTGCACAGAGCATACTGCTCTATTTCAAGTACCTCCTACAACGATGCCAATATAATCCATATTTGAAGTATATGTATAACAAAAGCATAAGAAAAGCATGATTCAGCCAATATAATCCCTGTTTGAAGTATATGTATACGAAAAGCATAATGCCAATATCTTCCTTATATATATAAGAGAAGCATAATGTCAGCCAAAACCTGCATGTATACGAAAAGCATAATGTGCAATACCAAAGCCCTATGATCTTAAACGTCGGCCAAAACAACTGAATCAAATTTCACAAACAGGTCCCAACGATAAAAAAATAAAGGAAAACCATTCAAACCAACAGATCCCAAACCCGCAGCTGAAGCAACAAGCCAACCAACGAAGACGACCAGGGCGACGGCTTACCGAGGAGCAGGGCGATGGCTTCACGGCGAGAGGAGTTGATGGCTTCAATCACAAAACGCTGCTCCGCTATTTTGAAAATTGAAGCACACAGCTACGCCTTTAGGCTACAACAGTGCCGGCGGCGGCTTCAGGCTACCCAGCGACGACGACGACAGCTTCACGCGACCAGAGCAGCGACGACGGTTGAGCAAAGGCAGATCGGTGATTTTCGTGGAGTGGAGCCTTTTCGTGAACAGTTAGGTTGAACTTTCAAAAACGTTGCCTTTTTCTCTCTGTCCGTCGAGCGAAGCCTTTTCTTCCCTCTTCTTGTCTCTGTACGTGGCTTTACAGAAGGGCAATCTGGTCTTTTCCATAATACAATTAACTATTAAAAGGTCCCATGGGACCTGACAGCAATTATTTAATGCATTGGGACCATTTGTTAGTTTTTTTCCTTCCTTGGGACCTATGCATGATTTTCCCTAAATTCTATGCATGATATGTGCATATTGAACGAGTTAATTAACCGAAGTTATATTTCTTTTTGCATAAAATCGTCCATAGGAATATGACATCCAACCCATCGTAACAAATTAGAGTTCCTATGTTTTAATTCGTTTAGGTAGTTAGTAATTAGATATTAGTGCACCCTTTTGTTGGTTGGGTAAAATATTGATGTTATGTTTTGACTAAAAAACTGAGATAATTTTAGTAATGACAGTTCTTAACGGGAAAAAAAAAAAAGCACTGGAAATTAGTTTTATGTAAAATAATATCCTTCTGCGATCTCCTAATAGCTAGTGCTTATGCCTAGCTTTTGATTTCATAGTTGTAAGTTTTGACCCATATTTCTTGCTCTTGTTAGTTTCGATAAATTTAAACACAATTTTAATAATATTATATATGCGACTTTGTTGTAAATATATTTTTCCCATGTCTTGCATAAAATTTAAATATCTACTGAATACAATATAATAAGCAATAGCTTCTTTGCAATTGCAATTACGCTAAAAAGCTCATATTGGGAAACTGTATCCAACAACTACACAGCCATCCATAGAAAATTGCACCAAATTAGGCCAATTCTTCAGTTCCTTCTCCAACGTATAGATTGGCCACTAAACCTCAAAGTCCAAAATAAGAAGTTGAAACAATTACAAGTTTAGTACTCCCGTTAGGAAAAAGGTCAAAATAAGGCATCTTAATTAATTAATTAATTAATTAATTTGTGAAAAGACGCATTCACATACGTAGTTGGTAAAGAAAGCGTTACAACTCATGCAATGAACGGAAAGATTTTGCAGCAGGTGAAAAAAAAAACTGAGTCCTTATTTGCTTCCTGCAAGCAAATTAAAGACCACATCAATGGCTTCCACTTGTATAAATAGCCATTATAATCTTCCATTTAAGTTCATACATAAACTCATCAAAGCAGAGAGAGAATTGAAAGGGGTAATTAAAGATATAGAGATAGAGATTCATACACACGAGATGAAAGCTGTGTACTTGGTTGTTACCCTCTTGGCTTTTGCTTCTGCTCTTGTGCACGCATATGACCCAAGTCCTCTTCAAGATTTCTGCGTCGCACTCAATGACTCAGCTATTCCAGGAGGTTCGAAATCCATATAAGTTTGACTCACTTGTTGTTTTAGCAAACTGATTTATTTCTTAAATATGCAGTTTTTGTGAACGGGAAATTTTGCAAGGATCCAAAGGTTGTGAATGCTGAGGACTTCTTCTTTTCTGGACTGGATGTACCCAGAGACACATCAAATCCTAATGGCTCCAACGTCACAGCTGTCGACGTGAACACGTTGCCAGGATTGAACACTCTTGGCATCTCTCTTGTTCGCATTGATTATGGGCCAAAGGGTTTGAACCCTCCTCACACCCATCCACGTGGCACTGAGATCCTTGTAGTGATGGAAGGCACTCTTCTAGTTGGATTTGTTTCATCAAATCAAGATGGCAATCGACTGTTTACCAAAGTGCTGAACAAGGGAGACGTGTTTGTGTTTCCAATCGGTATGATTCACTTCCAACTGAACGTGGGTTATGGCAATGCCGTTGCCTTTGCTGGTCTAAGCAGCCAAAATGCTGGAGTGATCACTATTGCGAATGCTGTGTTTGGCTCTAATCCACCCATCTCTCCTGCGGTTCTTCAAAAGGCTTTCCAAGTGGATCAGAAGATAATCGATCTCCTTCAGAAGCCATTTCTAGCTTAAACGATAATGCCCTACAACAATAACTGAGCATTTTATACATCACAACTATATTAAATAAATAAAAATTCTAGGGATATATGTCCCTACGTTTTATTTAGTTTTCTTATATAATATATAATTTGACTTGGATTGTATTTGATATGATATCTATTATAAATAATTTGTGTGTGCGCTGTCTGGATTGATCACTGTGTAGAATATGGACATTAAAGGTAGGATTACACATCATACACACTAAATTGAACATTAAAAAACTGGCTTAATATACTAAAATAAAGAATACTATTCATTGAACGAACATGCATGCTGGTATCCTATTTAATTAACGCGAATAAGAATAAAATTAAATAAGATTGGTTATCTGCAATCCATCATTATTCAACTTAAGGATAAAATTTAGATCAAGTTACTAATATCAATTAGAACAAGTTCATAGGTTCATTTACAAATGCACATGTTCATTTTAACAAATAATAAAAATAAAATAATTAATAAGTGTCAAAAATTTGCAAATCATAATTTAAATTATATAAACTTACTATTGCTCATAAGTAATTTACAAATGTACATATGCATCTTAACAAATAATAAAGTTAAATGTCAAATGTGATTAAAGAATTTGACACTTAATAGACATAAACAATCCGATCTAAGTTTATTGTGAAATAAATTAAGTAAATTTAATTGTTTAGATGAACATGTGTGTTGGTGTGTGTATCATATTATCATTCATCCATCATTAAAATAGTTAAATGTTAACGGCATTTTTGCTCTTAAACTATTCTTTTAGGCCACCAAGTATTCTTACAGGAGCGGATTTCCTCATAATCATTTTCCTCAGTATCTCCTAAGAATCACATCTACACCCTTAGATTAAATAATGGAGAGTCCACATTTAATATTTTTATAAAATTCCTATTATAATAGTTTATAGGTTAAAAATTTTGTTATCTTGTATATATTATGATTATAAATCATGTAGATGTAGTTTAAATTTATTTATATTTATAATACTAAATTTATAACACTAAATTTGGACCTTACATTTTTTTTTTGGATTGGAAGGTACAACGAAAGATTAAAACTTTTCAATTCCTTCCTTGGATCTATTGAAGGCTTTTAAATCATATAATCAAGAAACACACATTTCTTGGAGTTTTTTTCTTTTCCTTTCTTGCTCGATTTCAAGAAGCCAACAGTTATGATTAGCATCATCTACCGATATTTACACAAATGGCTTTTTCAACATAAATGCGTGCTGGCGCCTTAACGTCTGACTCTTAGTTCTCCTTCTCACTCTTGGTTTCTCTCTCAACTTTTTGAATTTCATTTTTCATGTATGTCCAATGGAGAGCTCTAACCATCTATTTATAGATATTCAGAGCTTATCCATTTGAATTTCGAAATCCATCTTTTATCTATTATAAAAATTTAAATCTCATCAAAAACTTTTAAATATGAGAAATTAAATAAAGATTGTTTTATCTAAATCTGTCTAGTAGATATAATTCAATCAATTTATTTAATTTGGATAAAGAGTCAAACGAGGATAATATTTAATATAGCTCCATAAATTAAAACAAGATATAATAACAAATTAGATCAAAATTTAATCTATCTCTATAAATTAAATCAAAGATATATCTTTTAAAAGAAATTCGAAATATTATATCTTTATGTAAATATAATATATGTACATATCAATATATGTAATATATATACATGAAAATATATAGTATACATATAAAAATGAATATATATACACATTTTACCAAAAAATGAATATATACACATATATATATATATATTCTCCCAAGAATATTCATTGAATCTTGATTCCATGAATCTAGACTTTTCAACTAGTGTTGGGCTATTCTGCGTGTAACCCTGTAGGCCCATATAAAGTTGGCAGTGGGCCAGGACTATACTAGCCCATAAGTCATAGCGGCCTCTAACAAGAGTAAACGACTACCTAATTCACATGAGTATTTGTAATTTGATGCAAATTATTATACAACCACATTATATCCCTTTTGTCACATGATATTTCGATCAAGGATGAGGTATGGAAATTGTCATCATCCTATCCTAAACCATTGCTTTCTAGATCCCTAAGTGATCTGACTATAGAGATGGAACTTCTTTCCATCACCATATAACCATACATTTCTCATAACCACTCATTGAGGGGTCCAGCAATATCTTTATACTAATATGAGGGATAAATCCTATTTTTACCATTCATATTCCTCTGCATGCACTACTACAATAACTAGCTTTGGTGCCTCATATCAGTTCCTTTTTTTTAAAATAGGGTGTAAAAACGAAGGCGGTACCTTTAGGCGCCCTTTTATTAAAAAAAGGGCGTCTAAAATTTTTTTATTTATTTAAATTAGATAAAAAAAATTTAGGCGCCCTATATTATAAATATAGGGCGCCTAATATAAAATGGAGGACATTTTTGACGCCCTCCATTTATAGTGAAGGGCGCCTAAGGCACCCTTCATTAATAAGTGAGGCGCCCTTCACGCAAGGCGCGCCCGTGAAGGGCGCCTTTGGCGCCCTTTATTTCTTAATAAAGGGCATCAAAAGGTGCCCTTCGTTCAAATTTTGGGCGCGAAAATTGGTGCCCAAATTTCAAATCCGTATTTCACTCTATTTATATGCGATTTCTGTTTGGTTTTAGCTACTTCTCCGATGGCTCTCCTCTTCCCATTGTAAGTCAGCTTCTTCTTTTTCTTTCTTTCATTTATCTCATCTTTTGTAGTTAGTATTTAAACTCTCTTATTTTGTAGTTACTCATCTCTTATGTTTAGTGTTTAAACTTACTTATATGTCATCTTCTTCCCCTCCTCTTTCGATTTCAGTGTGTTTTTATTGCTGGAACTGAAACAATAGCACCTATAACGGAGTGGGCAATTTCAAGATGTTTTTGAGATGTTTGATGTTGAAGAAGAAGAGTTACTGGACCATGATTCAAAGACTGATATGGGTTATTATTTTTCATTAATAGAGTATTGAAAGAGCTTTAAAATGAGATTTGAACCACCTAATTTAGAGTTTCTTACGATAAATTACGAATTTTCAAAATTTAGGCAGAATTTTTTTAAAAAAACCTATGGCGCCCTTTTTTATGAAAAAAAGGGCGCTGTACGGGGGCTACGGCGCCCTTTCTTAAAAAAAGGGCGCCGAAAGCAGTGATCTAGGCACCCTTTCTATATAATATAGGGCGCCGTAGGGTCTCCTACGGCACCCTTCCTCCTTTTAAGGGCGTTAAAACCTCAAACTTACTACACCCCCAGATATAAGCCCCCCAACAAAAGGGCGTTAAAAGGGTCTAAAAAAGGGCGTTAAAAATGTATTTTGTAGTAGTGATGAAATCCACCATGCCTGAGTATAACCTTTACCATCACTTGGTCAAAAGCAACATTTGACTAGGTCAAAGCGAAGCGACTCTCATGTAGGAATTCATGATGATCTCAAGTCAAATGACACAGTGATGTAATTGTTTGTGAGACTAGCTTACGACACGAATCAATGGAGCTATCTCACATCAGGTCAGTTCAGCACCTTGTACTCTTACAAATGCCTATGATTTTGACTAGTATCTCCATACATCTTTACTCCCGTGTAGATGATCCACCTTTGACATTTAGGATAATCACTATGATTTATCCAAGGACAATTTATCATAACAAAACATGCAAAAATTATAATAACAAAATGAGCAGTTCATTAATTAAAATATTCAAAGTATAATGGTTGGTCATAGAGCACAATTTCCAACTCATTTGTTTTGATTTAAGGGCAAGAAAAACCAAACATGTATTCTAACCTATCAAGTGGTGATGTAATCCATATGTAAAAGGTGGTCAAATCAACTACCACAGCAAGAAACCTCCAAAAACATCCCTTTCAATTGATCTTATCTTACCTATATTTTTCAAGTGTTTGCGGTCGAATTTCGATGGAAATAGATGAAACTCTTCTCATCATACTTTAACCGTCATGAAGTCAACATGAAATAGCTTAAGAGCATTTTAGTCATAGTCTATTAATTTATATTTGATCATATATACGAAATTCATTTAATCTAAAGTCATACTACTAAACATGCTCATTGTAATCCTCATTACATTATGTTACATTCCTAACCATTTCATTACATTACATTTCCATTGTTTCAATGGACCAAACAAGTAATAAAATATTAAAATGGGTGTAATGTTGCCCTTCCGTTAGACATCCCTTGTTTTGACTATTAATTAACTTGAGGGATTACTGAAAAGACCCCAAAAATTATAAATAAGTATCCTATAAGAAAATGAATATCAATTAAATTCCAAAAATTACAAATAATAAATCTCAATCGATAAATGCTATTTGAACCAACCACTTTGATTAAGTAATTAGAAACTATTATTTTTATTTTAATAACATATTATTAAGATATTAATACTTAAATATTTAATAACATAATTTACATGTCATCACACACTGCACAAGTCGGCTTTTGAAATTTTTAAATCCTCCATAAATTTGCAAATGAATAAATGTACATGTCATATATAAGTCAATATGTCTTAATTTATAAATCTTCCTCCAGAATTTATAAGCCCCCTTTAAAATTTACCGCTCAACTAATATATCTGAGATTAATTGGTGAATGTATTTTTCATGCTAGCTAAGGTGTAAATTAAAATAGAGTAATATATTATAAGTTTCCTCTTATTCATTCGGTGTGTTCAAAATTTTATAAATGAAATTTTTCACTAGTTGAGTTATAATTTTAAAAGTGTTATCATTTATAAGTTTTCCACCAAAATCTCTTGGTGATGCTTCATAAAATAACCACTGATGTACGTTCACTTCTAATTACAAATAGACTTGTTAAATTGTGAATTTATGGAAGATTCGTAAATCTTAAAATTTGACTTGTAAATTTTGTGTGAATATTTTATAAATATTAACATTTAAATTATTAACATTCTGATGGAATATTATTAAAACAAATGTAGAATATTTAATTAGTGGTCGGTTAAAATTGGTATTTTATTCTACAATGGTAAGATTTTTTTCCAAAAAAATAACATTTGTCACTTAGCATTTATTTATAATTTTGTGTGACTTAATTGATATTGATTTTCTTATAGGTAATTATATAATTTTCTGGGCACTTTTTGTTGGGATTAGAAAGTACAAGAAGTGGAAAAAAACGATTACAAATTAAATTTTTTTAATTTTACGTATGCATCTACCAAAAGCGTTAAGACTGAGGAGATAGTGATACCTTTTTGGTTCTTGAATTTACAGCTTCCTTTGAATTTGGATATTTTTTAGTTCCCAATGCCCATAGCCTTCACAAGCTTTTTGCGTTCTTGCACATGATTTCAAGGAGCCGATGCTTTTGATCGTCTCCCTCTATCGGTATCCACGCGAACAATTCCCAATAATCACAGCTGCTAGCGCTTCTCACATCTCACTCTCACTCTCTCTCTAAGGTTTCTATAGCTCACAATCAAATTCGAATTGCACACCTTATTGCTAATGAGTCATCTTATTTATAGAACACATGAAGTGCATCATAATCCAAGATTAATCTTTATTAATCTTGAAAATCTGAATTTGATAAAGATATAAAGATATTCAAGATCAATCGTTTATTAATCTTGAAAATCTGAATCTCAAAAGATATTGAAGATTAATCTTCATTAATCTTGAAATTCGAATTCCAAAAGATATTCAAGATTAATCTTTATTAATTTTCAAATTTGAATTTCAAAAGGGATATTCAAGATTAATCTTTATATCTTAAGAGGAGACAGAGACAATATGAAGTCCAAGAATCAGAG
>JANTPZ010147519.1:11846-29582 GCA_025593235.1 Vachellia pachyceras
CACAGTAGAGCAGACGCCCAAGCGCCATGGTTCGACTATGACTTGGCCCCTCGGGCCTCCGCCATGGGACAATTGATGCCACACCTTGGCCAACACTTCTCACATCTCACTCTCACTCTCTCTCTAAGGTTTCTATAGCTCACAATCAAATTCGAATTGCACACCTTATTGCTAATGAGTCATCTTATTTATAGAACACATGAAGTGCATCATAATCCAAGATTAATCTTTATTAATCTTGAAAATCTGAATTTGATAAAGATATAAAGATATTCAAGATCAATCGTTTATTAATCTTGAAAATCTGAATCTCAAAAGATATTGAAGATTAATCTTCATTAATCTTGAAATTCGAATTCCAAAAGATATTCAAGATTAATCTTTATTAATTTTCAAATTTGAATTTCAAAAGGGATATTCAAGATTAATCTTTATATCTTAAGAGGAGACAGAGACAATATGAAGTCCAAGAATCAGAGCAAGAAGCTTAAGGACCCTGATCTTACCAATAGGGAAAGACCCCATGAGGAAGCCTATTCCAAAATAGAGGACCTCGGACTCGAAGCTCAAATGAGATGGCGACAAACACAAGGGTCCTATGCAACGTCTGAATTTCAATGGCGTGAAAGCGCATCAAACTCCGAATACAAACTCGACTATCAAGGAGGAGCCTTTGTTGATGCCATATTTTGATGATAACAAAATGATTTCAGGAATTATGAAGCTTAGGTTGCTTTTGATTAAGTGTTTATAATGAAGCACTCGAGTTATGTACTTCAGTAATCGAGTTTGTATGAACGTATTGGGAACACTCGAGTATTATGTCTTAAAACTCGAGTATTGTGGCTTTTTAATGTGTTAAAAATCAATACTTTCAGACAACCCTCGAGTTTTTGTAGAAAGTGATGAGAATACTCGAGTAATGAATGAAGGAGCTCGAGTATCGTGAATAAAAATGATTCTGTGTTTCAATACTCTCAGTGAAAACTCGAGTATAAGGTTGAAGTATTATCAACACTCGAGTGATGTTTTTGAAACACTAGAGTATTGGATCTTAAAATGGTTTATAACTGAATACTTTCATGTGAAACTTGAGTATTGGGAATGAAGTGTTGTCAATACTAGAGTTCTCTTTCTCAATACTCGAGTATTGAGTTGCTTTTTCAAACCTCAGCACTTCACTTGAAGCAGAACACTCAAGTTGTAATGGAAGTTCTGCCAACACTAGAGTATTGGTTTACAACACTCGAGTATCGAGCTCTATCTTCAAAACATGAGGCAACACTTGAAGTAGAACATTCGATTTTATAATGAAAATGTTGTCAACACTCGAGTATTGATTTCTAAATACTCGAGTATCGGGCTTTCTTTTCAAACAAACACAACATTTCCATTAGGGAACTTTAGTAATGGTAAAAGAAGTGACAACGCTAGAGTACTATGTTCTAAACACTCGAGTATTGAGAATCAATGAAAAATACATTTAGTTAAAGTGAATGACAAACAAAAGTATTTCAACAACAGATGCTTACCAATTTTTCAACTATTCTTCATTAAATAGTGTTATGATGACATAAAGAAGCTCTAAAACCACCAAGTTAGCACAGTGACAATGATGGGAATAAGTATATGGCTTATATATCAATGACATGAGATCCATTAAGGGTCAAGACTTCAGACATATGTAGAAAAATACATTCACTGTAGACTAGATAGATTCAAACTAGCTAATTGGTCTGGTTTCATCAATCCATCAGATATTACTTCTCTTTTGCTAATTCTTTTACAAACCTTCATAGAAAAGCAGGAGCTGTTTCACGGTTTACTTGAGGCTAAACATAAATTTCTTGCAACTTATTTTACATATATGCATTCTAGTTTGAGCTCTATTGCCATTACATAGATTTTACTCCTGAATTGTAAGGGAAGTGACAACCATCTCCAGATTAAGGGCAGGCAGTTCTTCAGTAGAGGGTTAGTAAGGTTGCATTGGTAACATCACCTAGTTTATGCAGTTCTCCAATGGGTGGTGTAATATCCACCCTTTTTTGTAAATTGAAATAGAGGCCAAACTGATAGTTATGAGATAAGACAAGGCCCAGAAATAAAAGTACAGAAAGAGAGGGTGTCAATGGACTAAAGAGACCCTGGTTAATCTAGTCCTAAGGCTTTGATATTACTAGGAATGTAAGCCGAGACATAAATATCATTAAGTATAAAGACTAAGGGCAATATGATCATTGTATAAAAATAGTCAAACCAATAATCAAACGTCAAGTTTGAGCCCGCGGATAGAAAGTACGGAAAAAGTTGATGCTGTTGGGTTGGAAGTTGCAGAATCAGATTTGGCCTGGTGGATGGAAGTCGGTAGGAACTTTAAAGTTAAGCATGCTCATCCTGGAGCAATCTCAGGATGGGTGACATACTGGGAAGTACCCAAAGGTCATTACACAAAAGATCAAAGGCAACAAAGTCAAGGGTAAAATGGGAAATTATGAAAAGTTGACAGTATAAGGGCATTTTGGTTATTAAGAGAAAATGTAAGGGCATTTTGGTCATTTGACAAAGTCAAAGTCAAAGTAAAAAAGTAAATTGTTGACCAAAATATTAGAAAAATTCACAGAGGCCCTAAAAGAATTTTGCTCTCCGATTGTACGTTTTTAGGGATTTTGGACATGATAAAATAATCCTGTAAAATTTGAGGAAATCAAGGGGTATTTTGGGGATAATAAATTTGTAATATTCAAGAAGGAAATATAGAGATTAAATGAGGAAGAAAATATCTCCAGAAAAGTAGAAAAAGATTTACCGGAATAAAGATATGTTTACCGGTAAAAAGTGTAATCGGTAAAAGTATCCGAATGGGATACAGTTTGGCTAAACCCAACCATATTTTTACCAAGTCTTAACCTATAAGTAAAGCTCAATTATGACAACTTTTAGCTAGCCAATAAGAAACAAGCATGTGGGTCATATGTGGCTAAATCTAAGCCCTTGGATTAAACTTAATTAGTAAGGTTCCATCTTAGCCATCCATCTTTTATGAGGCATTTTATAAAATCCTTATTCCCTCTATTTCCTCTCCATTTAGACCGACTTGTGCAGCTGGAATTTGGGAGAGGAAGATGCCATCTTCAAGCTTCAAGAGGAAGAAGAGCTTGAAGAAATTCAAAGGTAAGAAGCTTTCTCATGCAAACCTATACCTTTTCTTAATCCTTGGACCTTCATCTACCTTTCTATCGGTTTAGATTTTTCATTTTGGCTCTATTTTGGTGGCTAGAAAGTTAGGTTTCATGAGAGGAAAAATGAGAAAGAGAGGCATTTGGAGGAAATAAATGGTTGCAAAACACTCCTTGCATGATAAGGAGAATATTGATGTATATATTGCTTGGGTTTGATGTTTGTATGAATTTTTGGAATCTCAAACCCTAAGGGGAGATGCTGTCCAATTTTATATTTGATGAGAAAGAGTTTTTTTGAGCTAAATAATCCATGAGAAGTGTTTTGGGATCAAGAATATGTTGTTATACATGATGAAAGTTTGAAAAATCATGTTGATGGTAACTTGGGGAACCTCTTGGCCAGGTATGGAACTTGGAGAAGGGATGTTGTTTTGATGATTTTGATGCTTCCAATGGCTTTAAAATGAGATTTTGTGTATGGTAAAAGTGAGCCCAAGTTTTGGAAGAATTAGAAAACATTAAAGACAAGTTTAAAGTCTTAAGGCTTCTAAAGTTCAAGAGGATGATTTAGGGAGATTCACATTGATTTTTATCTTGGAAATGGCTTGTGTTTAATGGCCATAATGTTGTGAATTGTGTAGGCAAGAGTTTGGTGAAAGGAATTAGTTCCTCAAGTAATCAAGAGAGCATTCAAGCTAAAGAGAAATTAAGAGGACAAGGTAGCAACACTCCTAACTTTGGCATCTACTTTACATTGATTATATACATGTGTTAATTGCCATGTTTGTTGTATGAAACCTTGATTGTGTTAAAGTATGATGATTGTTATGCAATGATTGCCTTGGCTTGATGAATACATGATTGATTGATTATTGTTACATGGCATACTTGTTTTGATTTAATAATCATGCACGTAGATATATTATTAGAGTGTTTGCTACTGGGATTTCTTTGAAATCTCACCCTCCCCAACTAATCATTTTAGGTACAAGCACAAGCAAGGGTAAGAGTAAGGTTTAGGGTGGTTGAAGATGGCATATTATCATGTTCGTGCTTGTGGAAATTATATATAGTATGTTGAGAATTGTTGTAGTTATGTAATTATAAACCTCTACTTGGTTAGTAAGTAGATATATGATGATGCATGCACGAGCAAGGGCTTGAATGCTAAGGGATGTTAAGGAATTTATCATGCATTGCAAGAGGATAAAACTTATATCTAAAAAGAGGCTTGGCAAATTTTTAAAGAAAAGCTAAAGTCTTAAGTGAAGAATTCCAAAACCAAGAATCCGCCCTGTTTTTGGAATAGCGATAAAAATTAGCAAATGAACTTCGAATGACTTGAAACTTTCCAGTTAAATACTACACGTCATAAAATTTAAAATGAGCAAAGTTTTCTAAATTTGGATGTGTAGATCAAGAGTTATGATTTTCCAAAGTTGAATGATAAATCTGGAAAACTGGAAAGTTACCAAATGAACAGTAATTTTCACGGAATAAACTGTATCATATGGGTAAGTTTTGGAACTAATGAGTATTTTTTCCCTATAGATCACTTCATAAGCTTCAAATAGAAATTTTAACCACTCAATTTCAATTTTTCTAGAATTAGTTATGATTTTTCAAAGTTGGGCCAAAAATATGGAAATTGACCAAATGAACAGTAATTCCGTTTTGAAGTTTTTATTTTCACTTCTTTAGTCAATTTGAGTAATCCAAAGCCCTAAAGTGGTTCAATAGTGATCTAATATGATGTTTTTATGGGAAAATAAGGAGTGTTACAAGTGGCCAACCTCGTTGTTTGCATCCAAAAGCCATTCCCCCATTTGATATGTCATTTCAAAAATTAAGAAAAATTAATACCATTCCCATGGAGAGTACCAGGAGACACTGGAAAGCAACCAAAGACAAAAATACATAGAAGAAAGTAAAATTAATGTTATAAATTAAAATAAAAGTAACATTAAGTTCACAAAAAAATATCAGACAACATCTTATGACGAGGAAAATGGTAAAGTTGTCAGAAATTAATTAACCCAGAGTCATGTAAGAACTAAAGCTATGGGCTTATTGATTTATGTGCTATTTATAAACAAAATAAACAAGTACATTCAACATTAGAAAACTACTCGCTGATTAAATATTTCATATATACCATTAGAGCTCCTCAACCAGTCTAAAGCAATGGTTCCACCATCAGAAGTTTTATACAATTTTCTGTAAGGAAATAAGAGCAATTGTTACATCACTTTCATTCCATGTTGCTCTCCCATCTTTCTTCCAAACAAACAACTTTTTGGCCCCATAGGAAACAAAAGATGGATAACAGAAAAACTAATTTGATATATACGTATTAGAGGCCCATGTAGAAACCTTATTCCCAGTATAGTGAAAAATCAGTTTGCCAGATTATTGCAAGTGCTACTTTGCCCCTTTTATGTGCAAAAGACAGCCATCATGACTATCCGATTTTTCTGAAACTATGCTCGACAGTTAACATAGCTATATTTAATTTTAAGGAAAAAAATGAAAGGAATGCTCCACTAACCGTGTCATGACTACCCCCACTGAATGATGCTCCATCACAGTACCGTAGTTTGGCTCTGTTCCAGTTGGAGAAATCTGTTCACAACATGTTAAAAAATGACAATATACAACCTACATGTTTAAGTGTAGCAACCTCCATGACTATAAATTCAACCTCGAAGTAATATCTACATTATGCTATGGTGAAGGGAAAAACCAGGGTTTTCTTCAGCTTTATGGCTCAAAATTCCCATGATTGGTATTTGCTTTTCCATGTGATTTGAGGAACCACGATGAGTAGTTTTTCTAAAAACACAACTCCTAGTGGTATTACACCACCTTCCACCCTGCAATGAGGCACAACTAAGTGAGTCAGCTTCCCAACAACAACACTAACCAACTCGCTCACTCAAAGTATTCTAACAGGCATCTAAACCCAATAAACAATCAAAATCATCCAAACTCAAAGTATTCTAAGTTCTAATAACCAACTATGCCGCCCATAATAGCCATAAACCAAAACGAAAGAAAGAGCGCTAAGAGAAAGAAAACACACCTGAACAAAGACGTCAGGAACTGGATCGAAAAGTGAAATGCAAGTACAAAAAAGCACACCTAAACACTTTGGATGAGCACAAAAGACGAGCGATTGAAAGAAGAGAGGTGCTGGAAGATTATATATCTTTTCTCAAGCAAGCAGAGGTGGACTAGAATATGTAAGCAGAGGTGATCATAAATAAAGACAATGAGTAGAAAAGCACACTTGAAAGCTTCAGAGGGCGGACTAAAATCTGTAAGTAAAGACGAAAAAAAGAACACCTGAACGCTTCTGATGAGCAGAAAAGATGAGCGATTGAGCAAAGGCCGAAGAGAGGCGCTGGAACTTGTCCAGCCTAGAAGCAGAGGCACTCTAGGGCAACTGAGCAAGCAAGCAGAGGCGCTGTGATTATGAGCGGGGAAGGAATGATCTAGTTAAGGGTTAGAGAAGGCTGTGCGCTTGCCGGTGAGGAATTTTCTACGTGATAAAATGCTATGTCCAAAATTAGAATAAAAAATTAAAATATAAGAGGGAAAAAGAAGGAAAGTGGTGTGAAATTGAAATTAGGGGAAATTGAAATTAAAATTAAACAATATATTAACTTCTTTATCCCTCCAAAATTTCATATTAAAAATGAATATAAATAACTCAATATTGCAGTAAAAAAATTTCTCATTAATTTGAAAAATTAGAGAGGAATGTAATATTCATTACTAAATTCCTTGCTAATTAGGTAATTTAGAGAGGAATATTCAAGTCATCGCTAATTTTCCTCGCTAATTTCGAAAATTAGAGAGGAACATGTAAGTCGTCGCTAATTTTCCTCGCTAATTTGGACATTAGAGAGGAGTTCACTATTCCTCGCTAAATTCCTCTCTAATTGGGCTATTTAGAGAGGAATTTCAAAGTCGTCACTAATTTTCCTCGCTAAAATGTGATTTTCTAGTAGTTGATGGGTGGGATTTATTTTTGGAAAAGAGATAAAGATAGATTCCTTTTTGTGTTTCTAATTACGAAAATTCCTATTTATTTCTGGGATTCAGAGCCTGACAATTTTGGGGTTACTTGATCAGATCATTGACATTTAAGGTCCGAAAATGTTAATCACGGTCTCAATCCTTCTCATCTACCACTGTGGCACATCCTCTCTGCTAACATAAAAATCCCAGAATTTATATTCACACCAAGAGAAAGAAAAAAAGAAAAAACTCTAGGTCCGAAAATGTTAATTCAGAAAGCAAGAATTCCAGTTCCAAAAATAATTATTCAGCTATGTTCACACAGAGCCACTAGCCACAGAGTAACAACGAAGAAGAGCACAAGTTCAGGGATTCAGTAATAGTAGCGTAAAGCCGTAAGTTAAGGGGCGACCGAAATTCAGGTTGTGTTTTCCTCTTCCCAGGAATGATCAATTGGATTAAAAGAAAAAAAGGATTCATTGGACGTTGCAATAGGAGCTAGGCCTTGCACCTCAAATGAGAGGGCACACAGATTAAGTTAATTAAAAAAAAAAGAGGCTCCAGCATTCATTTGTTACTTAAGAAAACTAAAAGGTTTGTGTTTTGGACCTTTGCTTTATAAAAAGCCACTGTTTGGGCCAAAAGAACTGGGCCTACTAAATTGGTTTTAAAAAAATGCTGAACAAGCTAACGTTTTGGGCCAAAAATACTTTTCTTTCAGATTTTTTCTCTGGGCCTGGTTTTTGTGCCCATTTTATGTTTCTATCTTTCATGCTAACAACAACACACCAAAGTGCGCTTTCTTGTGAAAATTATTTATGAAGCATATTAGATGCTGTTAGTGACTGTATAATTTCATGTGAATATCTAATCGGCCTAAAGGAAGGTTGATGCTTGGCAGAAATGTATAGGCACCTGTGATGCTAAATATATGACAATTCTAAGGTATAATCATGTGAACAATAATATATTCCAAAGAACAATTATTGTTTGATAGATATTATTGTCAAATTTGATTATTACAACATGATGCCACTGTCAGTTGATATTATTATCCAAAGATGAAATATTGATGTTGTTATAGGCATCTTGCGCTGAGAATTATATTTATTTGAATTTATTACTATTATCTTTTATGTGGATTTTTGATTATATGTTTATTCTTTGTTCTTTTAGCTTCTGTTGCATCTATATCTGCAAACTTGAATTCCATTCCGGTTTTAAATAGAAAAAATTTCAAGGACTGGAAAGATAACATTATGATAATTTTGGGATGCATGGATATGGACCTTGCATTAAGGATTGATCCTCCCCTCCTCTTACAAATGAAAGTACTTTTGAAGCACGGAGCTATTTTGATAAGTTGGAGTGATCGAATTGCACGAGTCTTATGATCATAAAAGTGGCATCCTAGAATCCTTTAGAGGTGCTATTATTGATAGTACTCTCAATGCTAATGATTTTCTTGCCGAAATTGAAAAGCACTTTGTAAATGCTTGATTTCTATAAAATATAAAAATAGATTATGGAAATGTTCCATATAACTGCAAAACTATGAAATGTCCCACATAGATTATGGAAATATAAAAAACATTTTGTAAATGATTGATCATAAAATGCTTTTGCAATGCTTGATTTCTATGAAATATAAAAGGCAAGTAAATATAAGAGAATAGATTATAGAAATGTCCCACATAGCTGCAAAACTTAAGGAATTAAAATTTGAGCTATCTAAGGACCTTTTGGTATACTTGGTGCTTATTTCTCTTCCTACACAATGTTACTAGTTTAGGGTCAGTTATAACTGCCAGAAAGAAAAATGAGCTCATATCTATATTGTGCAATAAGAAAAGAGAATGAAGCATGACATTTCTTGTAATATCCATACTTTCAGTGACTAAAATCAAAGGCCAAATGAATAAGAGAGATGTTGAATCAGGACCGAGAGGAAAGAGGAGGAAAAGAAGTTACGTGTAGGAAAGTTAATTTAAGGAAAGGTACAAAGATTAAGGATCAAATTGCCATTTAAAGAACCCAAGGCCATTTTGGTAATTAAGAAAAATTCAAGGGCATTTTTGTTAAAGTTTGACGAAAATATCAGAAAAGTTTTTATGCCACCATTACAAAAGAGAAAAATTCACTGATTTGTAATTGAGGCTTGGTTTAAGTTAAAATGACTAAAATAACTTTTACGGGAATTTTAAAGATCATTTAATTTTTAGCTGATTAATAAATAATTATTCAAAAGAATTATTTAAAATACTTAGGGAAAATAGCTCACAAATTCAAGTATTTTATAAAATTGTTCTAAGAGAAAGTGAGAAACAATCCCCCTAATTGAAAGGAAAAGCTCGGAACAACCCCTAATTTGGGTTTTCTTCATAAATTAATTTAAGACATTCTAGAAGGCAATTTGTGGAAAGAAAATCATGAGAATATTATATGAAAATAGGGAATTTTAATGATCCTAAACCAATCAAGTGATTAAGAAATCATCAAAAAGCATTTTTGGTGCAGTAAAGATACTTTATGGAAACGTAAAGTTTCAAAAAGAAAAATGAGGAGATCATATTTTGCCAATTGGAGGAGTCTTATTTAATGAGTAAAAAGAGGTTAGAAATATCATAAATAAGTGGTAAAATATATCAGAACAAAGTTACTTTATCAGTGCAAGTTGGACAGGATCCGAGGGACACGTCACATTTTAATACAAGGAACCTTAAGACCCTTAAGACCAGATTTTCCCCTTCATTCTTCAGCATATTTTCATGCACTTGCAGACCAAGTGAGAGCGGAAGAAGGCATGAAAGAGGGAAGTGTGATATACCTTAACTTTATTATATATTGATTTGGAATCAATGAGAAGCCTCAAAGTGATTAAAAAGTCCAAATGGTTTAATTTGAAAACTTTCTTTGAAAGTTACTATTCACTGCTTTTTGGACTAACTTTGAAAATTCATAACTAATTCTAGAAAAATCGAAATTGAGTGCTTCCAATTTCTATTTGAAGCTTGTAAGTTCCTTTATAAGATAAAAATAATCATTGAGTCATTAGCTTGCCCAATTGATACAGTTTAATTCGTGAAAAACACTGTTCATTTGATCATTTTTCTATTTTCCCAGGTTTTTCAGTGATTTTTTTCAAACTTTGGAACTTCATAACTTTCTGTGAAAAACTCCAAATTCAGTTTTATTTAGCTTGTTTTAAAGCTTGCAATATGAAATATTTTTCTGTAAAATTTCATCTCATTTGGAGTTCATTTGCTCTGTTTCCCGAAAGGCCAAAGTTAGGGGTTTGGTTAACTTAACTTCAATATTTAACCAAATTTTCCAATTCCAAACTTTACCATTTGAAACTCTAACTTCTAGTTCTTTCTAACCATGTTTAATCATGCAATTAGGGTTTCTTAACTAACACATACCAACCATACATGCATATGTTTACATCACATATTACATGCCATACATAATTCCCAAAATAACATTATATTACAACATAGTTTCATTAACAAAATCACATCAAATTCCATGCTTCAAGCTTCATAAACTTTCTCCTTACCCTTTGATGAACTTGTACCTAGAAATGGTTAGTGGGGGAGGGTGAGATTTTTGGAAATCTCAGTAGCAAAGCTTACTAACATAAACAAAAATTGCATGACATGCTTTAAGTTTATAAAGTAATGTGTAACAATGCAAAATGTGTACCAATCACATATCAATGCATATGGCCATAGCATAATATCACTCATAAACACATTTCCACAATGTCATAAAGTCATGCACATCATTAGAATAATTTCACAACAATGTTAGGTAAAGTTAGAAATCTTTGCTACCTTTGTTTCTTAATTCTTCTTTACTTTGGAACCGCTCTTGAACACTTGAAAAGTCACCCTCTTGAACAAATTATTTGCCTACACAATGGAAAATATAATGGCCATCAAACATGAGCCATTTCCATTACAAGAAACAATGTAAAATCCCTTTAACCATTTCCTTGAATTTCATAAACCCTAGAACATCAAACTTGTCTCTATGATTTTCTAATGCTTCCATAAACTTGGGGCCTCTTATACCCTACACAAAAACTCATTTTGAATCCATTGGAAGCATCAAAATCATCAAAATAATTCATCTTCCTCAAGAAACAGCACTGGCCGAAAAAGTACACATATATTCAACAATATGAATTTTTCAACTTCCAACACTTATACCACTTGATTCTTGTTTCCAAACTCTCATTCATGCATGGGAAAAAATGATTTCAACTCTTCTACATCAAGTGGAAAATTGTACAGCACCTCCCCTATTTTCTCATGATTTTCCAAATTTACAAAAATCACAAAACAACTTCAACAATAACAACAACATCATCAATATGCTTCTTTCAACAAGAGGAAGCATTTGCAACCAACAAATAGCTTTAAATCCCTCACTTTCTCACTTTTCTCTCAAGAACCCTAAGTTATGGAACTTGAAAAAGAGAGGTCAAATCAGATTTTTGATCCATGGAAGAGGTTGACGAGGTTGCAAGGAGTAAGAAAAGGTAAATGTTTTGTTGGTAAGTCCTCTTACATTGTGTTTTCTTCAAACTTTTCTTCCTCTTCCTCAAGCTTCCATGGTGTCTGTCTCCCTTCTTTTTGCTGCCAAAGTGACGTGAAGAATGGCTGAAGAGAGAGCCAAAAATCTGCCTTAATGAATATCTCTTAATTGTAATTAAAGGCTAGGATTTTGTCTTGCAAAACAAGCTTGATCTAATGGCTTGTAATTCACCACCACACCACACACTTGCTCTCTTTTCATTGGTTTTCATAAAGTAGCAATTAATTCTTGTACTTGAGGATGAGAATCTAGTTGGAGACTTAGTTACTCCAACCAAACCGATCGTCATTCGGTTACTTTTACCGATTACACTTTTTACCGGTAAACTTAACTTTATTCCGGTAAATCTTTTTCTACTTTTCTGGAGATATTTTCTTTCCCATTTAATCTCCATAATTTCATTCTGAATATAACAAAATTATTATCCCCAAAATACCCTTTACTTTTCTCAAATTTTACAGGATTAATTTATCCTGTCCAAAATCCCTGAAAATGTACAATTGGAGAGCAAAATTCTTTTAGGGCCTTGAAAAATACTATATTTTTCACTGATCCTCTAGCCCTTTTCCTTTTTCTAAAATGCCCTCTAGATTGTCCAAAATTTAATTTTTGAAAGAATTATGTTTCTGGGATTTTCGGGTTTTTTCGGGTATTTTTCCCAATTTTCGGGAAAATTGACTTAATTGTACACTGGATAATAATTTTATTAAATACTATAAAATTCACTGTATTTTTCATATTTTTATCTAAATTTTTGGGGAGCTTTTGGTACCTTAAATAATTATTTTTCCCTTTTTACCATTCAAAATTCTATAAATAAAAATCTAGTCCGAATTTGGAAAATCCGTGTTTCACGATTGTGGTCCGTAAGTCGAGCTCTATCTATTGGGTATCTATAAATTTTGGTCAACAGTTGACTTTTGACTTTGACTTTGTCAAATGACCAAAATGCCCTTCCACTTTCTCATAATTACCATTTTGCCCTTACTTTCTCTACTTTTTGCAAAATTACCATTTTGCCCTTACTTTTAATACTGAAAGACCTTTATACCCTTGGTCTTTTATTAAATGACCTTTGGGTCCCTTTCTATAAATTTCTCATCCTCACATTACTTTAGGGCAAGTATATTTAACTTTGGAATTCTTTCGGAACTCCATACACTAAACCAGCTCTAACTTTACAATTTCTGGCTATAACTTTCCTTTCGTTTTGAGCTATTTACCTCTGATTTCTCTTTTCATTTTCTAGTTATCGGATTAGCATTTATTTCAGCTAGCATATAAATTATGGATATTACAACAAGCAGGTCGAAGAGATACTTGCTGATCGAAAGGTGCGTCGCTCTAACCAACCTCATCTTCATGAACTTCTTGTCAAATGGAAGGGACTACCTCCAAGTGAGGCTAGCTGGGAACCTATTTCCCACTTGTGGCAATTCCGGGACCAGATCAAAGCATACGAGACAAAGAAGGCAACGAGAACGTCGTCAGGATAAGTGGGGGAGGATGTCACGGTCCACTCTAGAGAACCATAGAATTCTCTAGAGATCTCTTGTATATACTTGGCCATTCTAGAACTCTCCACACATTTTTCACATGTGTAAATTCAATGTGTAAATATCTAGATATTTTAAGAGAGAATTCTAGAAGGCGAATAGGAGCCGTTAGATCAAAACAATCTCCACCGTCCATTGAGGAGGTGGAGTAGTATAAATACCCCCAAGGGGTTCATTTGTAAACCACCAAGCATTTGAGAGCAATACAAGCATTCTCTCAAGTTCTCCATCTCTCTAGTTTCTCTCTCTAGACTTTTTTAGTTCTTAAAACTAAGCCAAGTCTTTTGAAGGCTTACTAGCAAGTTCAAAGTGAGGATTTGAGCGAATCTTGCTAGGCCGCACAGTGCTTCATCAAGTAAATTACTAAGCCAGTGACACAGGGTTCGAACCCTCGCCCTGAGGAATGCTGGTAGTAGCATTTGCCAACTCTACTAAGCGCCCATTGGTCATCTTCTTCATTCTTAGATGTTCCTAAAACTTCAAATATAATTTTTTTTGTACTGAGGACATATATGAATATGTACAATAAAAAAGGATACCTCTCACATTCAAATCTCCCACAGTTGGAGGAAAGGCTCAAGAGTCGAGGGGACGGTCTCTCTCCCCTCCTAAAAAGTTCATCTTACCAAACAGGGAGAAGGGGAGTCCCAAACAACACATACTAAATGCACTCTAACTTTCTATTTGAATTGAGAGAAAATAGGACAGGGAAGAAAGCTAAGGAAATAATGAAGGAGAAATAAGTTTTTTCCTACTTGGATGGGAAAAAAATGGAAAGAAAGAAAAATTTGAGAGAAAATGAAGAGAAAACTCATTTTACTTGTATGTCCTCACTTTCTTTTTCAATACTTTGTCATTTTAAGTGATTAAATTTGACATCCAACATTTTTTTAAAATTTTGATTGAAACTTATTTTTTTGGAGGATAAGATTTAAGATATCTTCCAATATGTCATTTATTTTTTTCAATTTATTACCGAAACAACCTTGAAAAGTAATATTTTTTATTTTAGTTTTAAAATACAATAATATGAAAATACATCTTTATTAAATAATTTGATTTTAAATTATTTAATAATATTCATGTGAATATGATATATTCATTATGATATTTAATTTGATTTTAAACATGGTGCATTTTAGTAAACGGGTAAAGATATTTTAGTCATTCACATAATTACTCATTTTCTTTTATTCGTATTTTCTCTTGTATACTAAGTAGGAAAGATGATAACATTTTCTTCATAATTTCCTCTTATCTTTATTTTCTTTCTTGGATTAAGGTACAAATTTGCTCTGAAAATTTTACTTATAAATAATATTGTCCTGAAAGTTTGTTTAGAGCAATGTTACCCTAAAATTTTAAAATGGAGTAATACTACCCCATTCCATTAGAAAACTAATGTTAACGGTAAGGAATACCATTACTTTATTTTAAACTTTCAGAATAACATTGCTTTTGATGAAACTTTCAAAGTAGTATTGTTTTTAAACAACAATTTCTAGGATCAATTTGTACCATCACCATTTTTTATTATATTCTTTACTCTCAGTTTTTCATGAAATATTCAAGTCAAAATCAACGCCAAAGTTAAAATTTGTTGCTTTTTACGTGGGGTTGACAATGGCCAAGGTGATTTTGCCTCCTCTGGGTTCAAAGATACACTCCTCAACCATTCTTGAGCACGAATTCGTTTGCAGATCTGATCTGGTGCATAAACAGGTCTTTCATTTCTCCAACACAAGTAGATCACGTCCATCAATGAGTAATACAAGATATCTTGATGGGATGGGATGGGATGGGATGGGATGGAAACTAAGTTTGGATTTATTGAATGGATTTTGTACCCGAAAGTTCGTTAATTTGTAGATTTTAATATTTGGTAACTCATTCTTTCAAAATACATTCTGAGCAAAAAAATATTATTTGGTAGAATAAATACACTCTAAATCCAACATGCGTGTGTGTGGGAATTTGTTCTGAAAGTGATTTTACGCAACTCAAGATAAGTATGTAAGATAAGTTCTGTCTTAACTTATGTAGTTATGCCCTAAACAAACATTTATCTACACATAAATGCATTCGGATCAATATGTATTCTTGCAACGGTTTTCCAAAATCTGCACAGTAATTTTCTCTCTTCTTTTAGTTTATTAGAAAAAGAGAATCCGTGACATTTCAGTTGTATTTTTTTTAATGTTCTTGCATGACTTGATAATATTATTTACGTCATTTTGTCTTTTTTATAAAAAAAAAGGCCAAGGTTGACCGGTTGGCATGGTTCCAGTGCCACGTAATGCCCTCCGTGCTTCCTATCAACACGTCACGGCGCCAGTATTCTTTTGTCTGATTGGAGCGATGAGTCCTGGTTGGTGTAAAAAGGCAAGTGACATATATTATTGAACTTTATGTTGGTAAAAAATATAGTTGGAAAAAAGGTCGGTAAAAACTATTTAATTTTAATTTTAGTTATATAATATTATTTATTTGAAAATTTAAGACTCTTATATTATTGGTAATTTGAATAGATTTTATCTCTAAAATATATCTGATTAAGTATTTCTTAATATTGACAATTTTTTCTCAAAAATATATCAATTATTAAATTATAAACACACATATATGTATATATGCATGCATTTAATAAAACTCTTTTTTTAATCATTTTACAATTTAATTTTGTATTAATATTCAACCAAGATTTACAAAAACCAATCAAAACAAAAGGTATGATAAAATGAAGGGATAATTAAGGATAAATTCTCTATTGTCATATTAATTGCATAAAGACATCTATCCATTGTATCAATATACATCTAAGTTTTCTTAGTATGCAAATACAAATGAGTTTCATAATATTCAACTGAACTTGTATAATATGTGACTGACATTCTATAATATGCAACTGAACTTCTACGAAAGTTCAAAATAGCATAACATTTTTTTAAAATGAAAATTAAACTGATATTCTATAATTTGCAATTGAGCTTTTGTAATATATTAGTGAACTTCCATAATGTTATAAATACATTATAAGGGTGGATGTTCATAGACTCTTGATTCCCTAAGCAATAAGTACTATACATGAATTGTTGTTGAGAAACTAAAGATTTATTCAATGTACAAAGTATCACAATGTATGTACACAATGTATGTACAAAGAGTCACAATGTATATCAATCCATCTTGATTGTATTATTTATTGCTTATGGCTCTTAGAGGTCATTCTTAGAGGCCTATAAATAGAGCTTTGTACATGGCATACAACACACATTCAAAAGTGAATAGAATTTCTCTCAAACTCTCATTCTTCTCAAACTTTCTCTTATCTTTCTCTTTGTCTATTTACCTTTAATTTACAACATGTTATCAGCACGATAGTTCTACCGAAGATATGATTCCCTCATAGTTACCTTAGCAACTTCTTCTACTTTCTTTATCATATCTTTTCCAACCAATCTGGGATAATCTGAGCCACAATATGAAATTATGATAACTCTTTTACCGATTGTTTTAAATATTGGATTTCATGGCTAAAATTTGAGATTGTTACTACTTGTTATTTTAATTTCCTTTAAAAGTTTTATACATTAATATTGTCATTTTAGTTTGAATCCATATTTACATATGTTAACAAAAACTACATTGTCTATTTAGAAAATTCATTTTCTAGAATTAATTTTAATATCGTTTTAGATTGGATAATGTCCAATCCTATCAAATTAGAATTTGAAACCCTTAATATATCTGGCAAAAATTATTTATTGTGAATATTGGATGGTGAAATCCATTTGAATACCAAGGGCTTTGGAAATGCTATTTTGCCAGAAAATTTTGTGTCTAATCATGACGAGGCAAAAGCCATTATCTTCCTTCGTTATCATATTTATGAAGGGTTAAAAGCGGAATACTTAAGGGTAAAAGATCCGCTAGAACTATAAAATGCCTTGAAAGAAAGGCTTGATCAATAGAAAATGGCTATATTGGCTAAGGCATTGAAAAAGGTTATAAGAAATATTATGAATTGATTTCATGCCTACTTGTTGAACAATCAATGACTTGTTCATGAAAAATCATGAAATACGTCCCACATGATCAATTTTGATTCTTAAAATAAATGTAGAAATGCATAATAATTATGGTAGAGGGCGTAGTCATGACAGTGGCCTATGTCGTGGCAGAGGACATAAAAATTCTCATTATCAAGGTGGTTGAAACATTGATCATGACAACCAAAAGAAAAGGAATAATGAGAAAAGGGCACAAGAATGATTTCAATACCACAAAAGCCCTTAAAAATAAATGTCATAAATATGGTATGAAAGGGCATTATCCATGAGCATGTCGCACATCTGCTCAAGCCTAACTCAAAA
>JANTPZ010147520.1:8975-24823 GCA_025593235.1 Vachellia pachyceras
GGATTCATGTTAATGTGTTGGTATGTTTAATGTAAAGTTAAACCTCTACATGATAAATAGAGAACATATGTGAATGCATGCATGAATATATTCAAAAGAAGTAGACAAGTTAGGCATGCATCAAGAGAAGTTTGGAAATGATCAAAGAGGTTTTGATAAAATTTTAGAAATGGCAAGTTTTCAAGTAAGGGGTTCCAAGACCCTCAAATATTACCCTGTTTTTTTTGAATGACAGGGAAAAATATCAAACGAAGTCCAGATGACTTGAAACTTTCCAGATAAATACTACACATACTAAGCTTTAAAATGAGCCAAATTTTGCTAAATTTGGATGTGTATATAAAGAGTTATGATTTTCCAAAGTTAAGCTATCAATCTCGAAAAACTGGAAAGTTACCAAATGAACAGTGATTTTCATGGAATTAACTGTATCAATTGGGCAAGTTTTGGAACCAGTGAGTATTTTTCCCCTGTAGATCACTTTATAATATTCAAATATAAATTTGAACCACTCAATTTCGATTTTTCTAGAATTAGTTATGATTTTTCAAAGTTGGGTCAGAAATCTGTAAATTGACCAAATGAACAGTAACAAGTTCTTGAAAAATTTTCAAGTTCATTTCTTTGGTCAATTTAAGTTGTCCAAGGCCCTAAAGTGGTTCAATAGTGATCTAATATGATTTATATAGGGGATTTAAGGAGTGTTACAAGTTTTGCTTTGGTTTTTGTTTTGTAAATGGCTTGTGCTTAATGGCCAAAATGTTGTTGATCATGTAGGCAAGTGTTTAGTCCAAGGGGATAAATTTTAAGGAGACCAAGAAAGCTTGCAAGTTAAAGGAAAGTTAAAGGGTAAAGGTAGCAAGACCTTCTAACTTAACTTTATGTTGTTAAATTGTATTGAAATTTTGCATGACTTATTTTATGAGAATGAAAGTTTGAATATGTGCTTGATGTGCTATGGCCATATGCATATACATGTCTCATGTGCACATTCATTCCATTATGCATTCACACTTATTATTAAACAAGTCATGCATTTTATGAAAACTTGTTAGAAAGTTTTGCTATTGGGATTTCTTTGAAATCTCACTCTCCCCCACTAACCATTTTTAGGTGGAATCACAATCAAGGGTAAGGAGAAAGTGATTGATTTTTGAAGCAAAGTAGATATGAAATGTTGTAGAATGTGTTATGGATTTTATGTTGTGATGTTTAAAGTTGTAATATAATATGTAATATGCCTTGGATATGTATCATGGACTTATGATAACTAGTATATGCTTTAAGAATGCTTAATTACATAGATTAATATGGTTATGAAAGGTTTAGAAATCAAAATGATAAGTTATGAAGTTAAGTAGGGTACAAATTTGGCTAAGTGCTGGAAATAAAGTTGGTCATTTGCCCTACTTTGCCTGTCAAAAACAGGGTAAATGAACTCCAAATGAGCTGAAAGTTTGTGGAAAAATAGTTCAAATTACAAGGTTTAAAACAAGCCAAAGATCACTGAAATTGGAGATTTTCATAGAAAGTTATGACTATCCAAAGTTGGCCCGAAAAACTATGAACAGTAACTTTCTTAAAAATGAAAGTTTTCAATTTAGTCTCTTTTGACAATTTGAGTTACTTGAGGCCATTAATCGGTTCCAAATCATTATAATGGAAGCTAAGAGGGATAGATAAGAGGTATTACACTGTGACACACCATTTATCAGTCAATTCTCACATATTAGGTCTGTTATTTTATTGTGTTGTGCTTTTAAGTTTTTGGCTATCTTTCTACGTTGGCTAACTGGTGATTTTGATTTAATCATGTTATTTTGAGGACATGTAGGTCTCTCTTACAACTCAGAAAAACTAGCTGACATAGAGGATTATGTGTTAGTCGTGAGTGATGCTGTTTGTCCCGTATTTGTGGTATGTTCCAATTGTATTAACAACTTAATGTGGGAGAAATTCCATGCTCAATTGTGATATTTGGGTTTCAATCATTGTGATAGATTCTCATAATATTTTCAGGTGGGTGCAATGGTGAATGGGAGTGTAAAGAAGGATTATATGCATGATTATATCTCAGGTAAAGGCTTTCGAGAATGGTAAAAGTAACTACACCTTTCATCAATTTTCAAATTTCACCTATATAGGTTGAATGTGATTTTTTTTAAAAAAAAAATCAAAGCTGTCTGCTTTTCTGCATTTCATACTTCGATTCATGGATTCCTGAAGTCATCCTGGAATTAGCATTATAATTGTTCTAACAAGACAGTCGTAATCAAGTATTGTCATCACTGACAAATATCTTTTTACCCTGTTTTATTATGATATATTTCATGTAAGTTGTGCTTATATATTTTTTTGTTGTTACAGTATTTGGTTATCCTTTTTGTGCCAAATACTGCATAGGACTGCTATGTGAGGCATTGGAGCAAAAATGGAATATCTTTTGAATACATCCCATCAATTAGTAGTATATAGAGAAAATAGGTGAAAATTACCAGAATTTATTCCCTGTTCATGTCAAAATTTTGGTCAAGAATTAGTTGAGGAACCATCGGTTGCATTTGGAATGGTTGTTGCATCTCTTAATATGTTCTTTTATAGTAAATTAAAATTCAATAGTTTATTTGTCGCTTGCTTGGATCGCTGGCTAGCTGAAGTTTTTTATGTCTAACATCAAGGTAGAAGCAATACAATTCATTATTAAAATCAAATCGTGTTTTAGATGCTTCTAGAATGGTTTCTTTGAGAGGAAATAATGCAATTAGTACTACAAGGGAACAAATGATTTTCTTTTACCTCAAATCAATTTTATCAGTGATATTATGGGTGTTCAAGCTTTCAATTATTGCAGATATATCTTGAGACATTACCTAAACATTAGGTTTAAAAGATAAATTTCCAGAAATTATCTTTTAATGTTGTTGAAGGTCAACTAAAAGTCGAAAATTCAGTGATTTAACAAATAAGCAAGGTTTTCAAATTAGGACTGGTTAAGGGTCAATGGATCATATTAAAAAAATTAAGAAAATAAAATTCTAAATAAAAAATAGTAAACACCGTTACTAACAATTAAAATATTAAGCATATACTTTTTAATTCATCCAACATACAATTTTAAAAAATTCATCCTAGTAAAATATTGAAATATATATATGTGATATCAAAATATTTCCCTTGTAAGGAATTATAGATCTAATTGTTCCTTGATGTGGCTCTAAGATAAAAAGATAGTTGAACCGGCTTCTAAGCGGATTGAGGATGTGGGTTAAGGGTTAATAAGATAGATTGAGATCAACCCATGGGGTATATCAGTCATATCAAAATAATATAATTTAATAAAAAATACTTATTTGATTATGAACAAATTAATATCATAATATTTAAATAAAAAGGATTATAAATACGTTTTGATACAGGTTTCTCACACACTTGTTTAAATGTAGCAATAATAAAATATAGTATTGACAATATATGTTTATTTTTACAATTCTTCAAAAGCTACAAAATAATGGAACACTAAAATACGATCACTAATAGTTAGTGGTAGTATGATTTAGTAATCCAAAAAATGAAATTGAGAAATTATCAATATGATGACAAACTAAAGTAAAAAATCTAACTAAAGGTACATAATGTAAGATCATTAGAACTATAAATAAAAAATCAGATTTTTTTTTAAAATAAGTTTAACTTTGGTTAGAATCGGTTTACCTCGAGTCATACTGGTTCACTCCGGATCAAAATTTCTCCAGTTAGGGATATGACCGGGTCAGTTAGGTGAATGGGTAGCTAGTTTACGGGTTAACAAGGTTGATCCAATCCTTTTTTTTAATACACTGGTGGATAAGTTGTCTGGAGAATCACCAATTTTCTTAAAAGTGTTATAGGAATTACATAGGGTTTATCTTCAATTTTTATTTTTAACTATAAAGGCATTTTGGTCTTTTGAAAACATTATAAAAATCCATAATGAGGCCAAGAATGTAATTGAAAGCCTAAATTTGAATTTTAGTAGTTCTACTATATTTGATTGGAATTCTCCCAAAAATATGATATATAAATACATAATTTTATATTATATAATTTAAATAATACTATCTCACGGTCTTAATACGAGAACCAATACATTATTACTTTAAGGCATTTATATTTATCATTTTTTTAAATTAATTTATTTGACTTATAAACTGAGATATGATCTATTAATACACAAAAATAAATACTTTCAAATAATGTATTTAGTTTTATTAATATTTGAAAAGTTAGCTTACTTTTATATTAAAAGCATAGGGTACTAAGAAGGGGCTTGGGGTAGTGGAGCACTATAACAATATTAATACTTATTACTAGAAGAGAAGAAATCCCTAATGAGTAGAAATGAGTTTGTGTTATTTAGAAAATGTGGGATCAAATGATGGGATATATGGCTGTTGGATTGTCATCTTTAATAAAAAGTAAAAAAAATCATGATCATTTATTTAAATGAGGGGTTATGATGCAATTACTACCCTCTTTCTTGAATATTACAGTACAATCAATCAACCCTACTTCAACTGTCAATCCTCAAACGCCAACCCTCTTTGATTGAACATGCAGAAGTATCATCCAGGATGTTATTTTGTCTTCACACATCAAGAGTTGGGTATTCTTTATTGTTTGCACCACGAATGGGTAATTCTGCTGTAGACTTCCTTACAGATGAAGCTTACAAGGGAGTGTACCTTTTGGGGGTGTGTTGTTAACCATCATTCTTTTTATCCTTTGTCTCACATTCTGACTTCAGATGCTCAGAAAAATACTAACTTACGTGGAGATACATTCTATCTAGATAGCATAACAGGTGTTGGCTGATTATGGGACCGTTTGAGAACTCGGTAGAAAAGTACTTTTACGTAAGTTGAGGTAAATATGTGAATGAGATTATCTTATTTTGCGTAAAAACACTTTTGAATGTACGTTTGGATCCTGCAAATGCTGAGCCGAGCATGTTCCGTATCAACTTTCCTAATGTTAGATTATAGAATGTAGTATTGTTACATGTTTTAGTTCCGTATAATGCTTTCCTTGTATGCTTTGCATTACTGATGGATCCCTTTGCTATTATTACAAAGTTATAAAGAAATTTGACGGGTTGGGTTAGAAATATGTGGATAACTTCTTACCATAATTTAAGGTTAATTAATATTGGATGATTGTTGATCATTTGATTTTTCGTTTGTATTTCGTTTGAGCTGTAATGTTTGAATTTAATCTTATAAAGTGTATTATATATGTCTAAGTTGTATTGTTTAACATTTGAATTATATGTTTTAAATTCAAGTTGTGGGTATTTATATAAATTAAATTTGTGATAAGAAATATTTCATTTTAGCTATTTAAAAAATAAAAAAGATATTTGAAGTTCAAGTTGAGAAAAAATATTATGAGTAAGAAAAATATAAAAAAAATACTTAGGCAGGCTGGGTTGGATAAATCCCAACCCACTAGCATATGGGTATTTGACCTAGATCTAAGGCAAGCTCAACCCGTTGCGGGTTGGTCCGCTTTACCACCTTAGTCGCGTGTGTGTATGCTTTTTTATAACAAAAAAAAAATCAACCCTTTCAACTTTCAATCTAAAATCCCATGCTAATGTTGTCTTTTGAAGGTAAATGGCAAAGAATGGTGAAGCTCACAATGTACTGATAAAGAATGTGAGTGGTTTTTCTTCTTAGTTCCTCCACCCTTCTTTCTTTTGGCTTTTATGCTACATATTTTTCAGTCATATTCGTTTTTTAGCTTTAAAAAAGCTTGGCCACCCACCCAACCAACACTAGTTCCCGGGAGTTGTTGTGGTTCAAAATGAGTTTATCCGAGTTACTATCCACCGATTCAAGTATTAAACCAGACTCGATCACCTGTTTCCGACCTGAACCAATCCGATTGGTCTTTGAACCATGATAAACAACATGATTTAATGGTTAAATAACATTTTTATGGATGGAAGTTGAATATCAAACCTATAAGCGAGATTTATGCAATATATATTTAATTGTAAAGAGGATACTATAAGTTTTCATAATCAAAAGGAGATATTTGTATATTTTCAAAGACCAAGGGATGTTTCTATTATCTAGATTGAATAAAGGAGGTTTGCTAAAAAAAAGATTGAATAAAGGAGAGTTGACATGATTTACCTTTTTTTAATTATTTATATACATATATTGATTCATTTATATTTTAGTCTCACAAGAAACATACGGTAGAGCCTATAGCAAATAATGATTCTCATATAAAAATATAATAATAGCATCCATAACAATAAAAAAACTTTAATACAACGTGAATTGGAAGAATGAATCAATCAAGAATACACTATGGGCCATATTGTTTACATGAGCAACAGTCAGTGTTTCATCTGCATGTTAACTTTAACCCTATAGTTACAATCCTATATATCCATATTTATTATATAAACAATAGAAAGTAAACAATAGAAACAAAAAGACATAGAATAAAGCTGTATTAATAAATGTATTAAAAACCTTAACTAAATTGGTTAAGGTAGTGGGTTAAATATCAGTGGATTAGATCAGCATTAACCTGCAGGTGGTGATTTAAAAAAATATATTTAAACAAAATTTACAAAAATATTAATTATAAAGGTATTTTAATAAAACTTCATATATTTAATTTCCTCTTTCTTAATTGTTTTCACAAGTTCCTCCTCCTATCGAAATTTTTTATATGTAATTGTATATGATTGATAAAGTGATGATAGATAGGACCACATGTGATCAAATGATGGACCGAAGGTTAACAGAAATTGTGCAACAACTACTAGCAAAATATTTTTATCATAATATATTTGGAGTTCTCTTTCAAGTAAGTATTTTTGGATAAATTTCCATTTTGTTTTCATTCTTTTTCTTTATCAAGTAGGTTTCTTCTTCTTCTTCTTCCTCCTCCTCCTCCTCCCACAATCCTTGCACTTTTCATGCAAATAAAAATGCAATCTGCTAACCCATTCAACCCAGTGGGTTATACAAGTTGCTTCTGATTTACACCAGTTTATACCAGGTCATCTTAGATCAATAGTTTACCGAGTTTTATCATCAACCAAATCAGACACATAGCTAGGTGCCTAGGTCATTGGTTTCTAATTTGAGTTGGTTGACCAGGTCCGACTTTTAATACCATGGCTATAACGAAACTAAAGATGGTGAAAATACTTGAGAAAATTGGAGTGATAAAATAAACACAAGTAACTTGTGGAACAAAATGAAGAACATTATGCTCAATCCATTTTCAAGTGGTGAAGGTCTAGGGCATTTTGGTGGTATATTCAATCCTTGGTACAATCTATCGAGAAAATGTCCATAATTTTTATTTTATAAATATATTTGGAATTTAGTCTTACTAAATTAAATTCGAACATTGTTAGAACCAATTAGCAACTGCTTTTCCCAACACAATCCTCTACATTCATAATGTTCAAATTTTCGATCTTACTAGAATAGAATTAAGTTCCTTCACCCAACTCAACTACCATAAGGGGGAAAAATATAATATTTTAGTTGTATTACTTATCATAAATCTTGCCTAAGAGGTTATCTTTTAGATACATCGCAAAACAAAATAAAAATAGCAATTTACTAGACTCCACCACACCCCATAAGAAATAGATGTGACTCCAAAGTGAATAGGCACAGAGTGTTTCAATCTACGCGTTTTGCTGTTGGGAACAACCAAATTTCTGGGCACGTAGGATCTCAAACTTTTCGGATGAAAGAATAAGACTATCTGGATAAGCAAAATTACTTTCATGTTAAGAAAATTTGTATTTAGAATATCAAAAGGAAATTTTTGTAAAAAGCCTATCACTGCATTTTATCGCACGCACAGGAGGCAATTGACAGTTTTCAACCGTGTTTGCCTTTTGATGGTTTGTTGTTATATGCACGAGACCTACCTTCCTCTTAACCCTTTTAACCCACCATAACCATATGACAGCTTATATACCCCTGATCTTCTTCTTACCAAAGCAATATGGGACTTTCTAGTTAATTTAATGTTAAGAAATTTTTATTCATAATTTCAAAAGGAAATTTTTGTAAAATAATACTCCACTACTCAATAAGAAGCTTTTCTTACCAAAATTTAATAATAAGTTAATTACATTTATATCCTAAATTTATAATTTTATTACTAAAGTATGACATATTGGTTTTATAATATTTCATTCAAAGATAGTCATGATGAAAGATAGCACGATAGGAAAACCAATTAATATTTATTTCAAATGGCGAACATGAATAATTTATTTAATCTTTCTAAATTAATTATGAATCTCTTATATTGATGATCAGATAGAATAATTGGTAGGGCATACATAAAACATACAATCGAAGAACAAAATAATTTCAAGTCAATTGTTAAAACTTCTAAAAAAAATTTGTATCTTTAATATTTTTTTTGCCAAATTTTGCTTCTTACATCATGTATATAAACAATTTTTTATGTAAAAAAGCAATTTTCAAAATAAAATAAATTTAGTGCATGTTTGAATTAGCCTACAAGCTACTATTCCAACAAATTTACGATCTACAAGGTAAAGTAGCTTTGTCTTGTGAAGTCTCACAGTTGTTGGGAGGGGGGACAAAACATACCTTATAAGGGTGTGGATACATTCCTCTTATAGATGTGTTTTCTAGATTATTATAGGAACTCAGAAAAACAAACACTACTCTGGTTGCAATAGGGACAATATCTATAAGGGAGGGATGCTAAGCTATTACAATTGGTATGAGAGCCATGCCTCCAGTCGGTGTGCCAGCAAGGGAAGGGGGATGAAGCATACCTCATAAAAGGGTGAATACCTTCTCCTCGTACATGCATTTTCTGGGTTATTGTAAAAACTAAGGGAAACAAGCACTACTTTGCATACAACAACGACAATATTTGCAAGGGAGGGCCTCTTGGTTGTTACACGTCTCGACTTGTGTGAACTCGCTTATCAAACACTAATTATGCAAACAAATAATTATGTTATTACAAGGGACAAAATTAATCAATAAATTTATTTAATATGTAAAGTTAAGTGCTTACTTTTTTCATATAAATATATCCAATTTTCAATATTTAAATAGTTACATCGAAAAATGTTAGAAAAGAGGCATCGAGGCTTGGCTAACCTTGTGAAGTTGTGAATAATTATTTTGACAAGTGAAGGAAGTGAAATTTAATTCTACGGCCACTTGCATGTCAAAAAATTAATGGGAGTGTTTGGATCGGGGTCTTTGAAGCCCAAAATGCATTCTTGCACCAAAAGTCATTCTCCAACACACAACCTTGTTTAAAAAAGCCTTTGGACAAAAGACATCTTTAAGCCAAAATGCATTCTCAACCCAAAACGTTAGAAGGAGGAATTTATCTCATTGAGTTTTCTTAACTTTGGTTTAAGGTTGTTATAGTAGTAAGCCAAATGGTCTAATTTGGATGGATTTTTCTCCAATTTCTCTTCAAGTGATGTTTCATGATTTTTTTACAATCATAGTAATAATGCAGTTGTGCAAATATTATAAGAATATAATCAAAATTTAGTATGTGATAATGTGATGATTGAACCAAAAAACACAAGTGTCTGTAATTCTCTATGTTTTATCCAAGGCAAAGAATTTAGGCAAATATCATTTTAATTACTTGTAATTGGATATATTTATTACTTTTTTGTTTCTAATTTGGGTACAGTCAATTTCCTTTTTCCTTCTCTCATATGGGGCCTTATTGATGGTGTTGGCATTGGATCATAAAACATTAGTTATGTAACATTATTAGTAGTTGAACAATTTTACTTTTCAATGGTATAAATCCTATGAACGCATTTTACCACACGGGCAAGGGGCAATGCGATAATTTTCAATTGTGCTTGCCTTTTGATGACCTATTATTGTGAGTATGAGATACACCTTCGTCTTGACCCTTTTAACTCACTACAACCATATGATAGCTTATATGCCCTTGGTCTTCCTCTCACCAAAGCAACGTGGAACTGCCTTTATTTGACACACACCATCATTTTTACAACACATAAAATGTCCTTGTTATTGATAGGTGAGAAGCTATATTTTTCAATGGAAAATGGTAGGTGAGAATCTGTATAACTCAACTATTACATAATTAGGCATACCACTCAAATCCTTATTATAATCATATTTGTAACACAAATTTAAATCACAACCTAAAGATTATTAATAAATATTTCTTCAATTTTATCATTATTTAATTCTCATTGAAAAGAAAGAAATAGAGGAGAGATGTAAAAATGATTTGTTAATGGAAAAAGGAGAGAATTTTATCAAGAAAAAATTTTAAAATTTTGTCATAAAAAAATTATCAACACATGACATATTTAATACCTTAAGTGTTATTCCTTAATATGTAAAAATTAATTAAAAATAATTTTATAATATAGATGAGAGTGATAAATAGAGAACATATTTTACAGTTTAAGTGTGTAAAGTTTTAATAGTATATATACATAATTATATGTGAACCCAATGAAAATTGGTAAACATGGATCATCTTGGAAACTTTACTGTGTTGAGTTCTTAAAGTTACTTAACTAAATGCTATATTTTGACTGACTGCGTTTAGGCTACTTGGATGTAGCTACTCCATAAGGTTCAGAATCAATCCACCTTCAAGACTACATTAAGAATTCTTCTCTTGAGCAGTCTCTCGTTTTTGTGGTGTGTAGCTTAAGAATTGAATCTTTCTTTTCTATTTTTGTTGTATCATTTTGTGTTACAACAAGCATGATTTGAAAACTAATATCCTTAGGTGGGCTGAATTGCCAATCAGGATCTTTAAGAATTAATAGATGACTTTGTTAAAGATATGCTTATTGTGTAAGCAACTAGTTCTTTTCCTCTTCCATGTCCATGATTTTCAACAATTTTCAATTATAATTGAAGATTGCTAGCTTCCTCTAGGAGAAACTTTAACATTCAACAATGGCATCATGCATTCATGCACATATTTTCCTTAAATAAGCATGGCTGATAGTTTCTTGACACAATTATTATAACACAAAACCAGTATTTGCATACAAGATTGCTCTAATTGATACTTGTATATAAACATAAATTGACCTTGGAAGACAATATGGATTGTAGAAATGTCAAGAATGAACTGCAAGGAGGATGAAAAGGTATTGCATTAAAATATTGTTGGCGATCTTTCCTAGTAACCATTAACTGATTGATTTGATTTCAGTTTTATTTGCTTGCAGTCTCTGGATATGAGTTGGTTCCAACCTATTGCTTGTCAAGAGTAATCGTGGCGATGGCAGACAAGTTAGACATATGAATAAACCATCTTTCTCTAAAATTGTTGACTAGTTTATGACTGATTAGGTGTTTTATGTAATATCCATAAATTGCTGTGTTAGCTGAATTAAATGCTAATCCGATAGCTAGGAATGAAAAGAGAAATCAGAGGTAAATAGTATAGAAAGAAAGGCTATAGGCCGGAAGTCGTAAGGATAGACCTGGCTTAGTACACAGATTTCCATAGGAATACTAGAGTTAAGAATAATTGCCAGAGTGATATGAGGATGGGAAAACCTTCAGGAAAGGGACCCATACGTCATTTAATAAAAGACCAAGGACATAAAGGTCTTTTAGTATCAAAAGTAAGGGCAAAATAGTAATTTTTGAAAAAGTAGAGAAAATAAGGGTAAAATGGTAATTATGAGAAAGTTAAAGGGCATTTTGGTCATTTGACAAAAGAAAAGTCAAAGTCAAAGTCAACCAGTTGACCAAAATATCATTAAAATTTACAGATGCCTAAAAGATAGATCTCTACATACCGGTTGTAATGACGTAACACGGATTTTCCAAATTCGGACCCGATTTCTGTCTACGGAAATTTTGAAGGGCATTAGAGGAAAAATAATTATTTGAAATATCAGGAGCTCTTCAAAAATTTGGAGAAAAATATAGAAAATCCAGTGAATTATGTAGTAATTAATAAAATTATTACCTGGTATATATAATTAAGACGATTTTCCCGAAAATTGTGAAAAATACCCGAAAAATCCCCGGAAAATAATTATTTCAAAAATTAATTTTGGAAAATCTAGGGGACATTTTGGAAAAAGGAAAAGGGCATGAGAATCAGTGAAAAATATAGTATTTTTCAAGGCCCTAAAAGAAATTTGCTCTCCGATTGTTCCGTTTCAGGGAATTTGGACAGGATAAAATAATCCTGTAAAAATTGAGATAATTAAAGGGTATTTTGGGAATAATAATTTTATTATATTCAATATGGAATTATGGAGATTAAATGAGAAAGAAAATATCTCCAGAAAAGTAGAAAAAGATTTGTCGGAATAAAGTTAAGTTACCGATAAAACGTGTAATCGATAAAAGTAACTGAATGGGATCCAATTTGATTAGAGTAACCAAATAGTAATCAGATTTTTACAGTCATGATTACACCTTTTAAAGATTTAATAAGAAGTGGACAAGTGGCATAAAGGTGGAAGCATATCATCCCTTAGATCTCATTAAAGTAGCAAGATGAGATCTCAACCCTCCATTACATTAAACCACTAATTGGGAATTAATAAAACATATTTTCCTTCATCTTTCCAGCCCATTCCACGATCAGTTTCAGCAGCCAAGAGAGAAGAGAAAGTGACGCCATTTTTGGAGCAAGAAGAGGAGGAAAAGTTGGTGGATCTTCAAGGTAAAAAAGATTACTACCTTGAAACATATACCAAACTCTTCCTTGCAACTTCCTCTTCCACTTCCATGGTTTAGAATTTTGATTTAGCCTCTCTTTTCTCAATTTCATGACTTAGGGTTCTTGAGAGAAAAGTGAGAAAAACAGGGATTTAAAGCTAATTAATTGTTGGAAATGCTTCCTCTTGTTGCAAGAAGCATGTTGATGATAGTATTGATGTTGTTTGAGATGTTTTGTGATTTTTGTAAATTTTGGAAAATCATGAAAATATGGGGAAGTTCTGGCCAATTTTCCATTTGATATGGAAGAGTTAGAATCATGTTTTTCCATGCATGAATAAGGGTTTGGAAACATGAAACAAGTGGTAGAATTGTTAGAAGTTGAAAATTTCATGTTAAGGAATTTTGAGGCATAATTTCGGCCAGACCTGGAACAGCATGAAGATGATTTGTTTTGATGATTTTGATGATTCCAATGGATCCAAAATGAGTTTTTGTGTTGGGTATAAGTGGTCCCAAGTTTATGGAATCATTAGAAAAAGTTAGAGTCTCTAGGGTTTAAGGAATTCAAGAGAATGGTTAAGGGACTTTTACATTTGTTCTTGCATTGGAAATGGCTAATGTTTAATGGCCATTACATTCTCCATTGTGTAGGCAAGAATTGTGTTCAAGAGGGTGATTTTCAAAGTGACCAAGACAAGTCACAAAATCAAGAACAAGTTGAGGAAAAGTAAAGCCTAAAGGTAGCAAAGATTTCTAACTTTACTTAATATGTTGAGAAATTATTCTAATGATGTGCATGACTTGATGACATTGTTGAATGTGTTTATGAGTAACATTATGCTATGGCCATATGCATTGAGTATGTGCTTGGTACACAATTTGACTTTGTTACTTATGTTATGAACTTAAAGCATGTCATGCAAACTTTTCATGAATGTTAGTAAGCTTTGCTATTGAGATTTCCAAAAATCTCACCCTCCCCCACTAACCATGTCTAGGTGCAAGTTCATCCAAGGGAAAAGAGAAGGTTATGGAAGCATGAAGCTAAATTTATAATGCCTTCTTGGATGATATTTTGGTTATGTATTAGTATGATGTTTTGGTTTTAAGTTGGCATGTAATATGTGATGTATGTATATGCACATATGGTTGATATATTCTAGTTAAGGAACTTCAATTGCATGTTTAATCATGGTTAAGAAAGAGGTAGAAGTTAAGGTTTTAAATGGCAAAGTGTTGAAGTGGGAAAAGTTGATGATTTGATAGAGTCAAGTCAAGTGAACCCCTAAATTTGGGCTGACGAGAAAAAGAGTAAATGAACTCCAAATGGAATGAAATTTTACCAAAAAATAGTTCATATTGCGATATTTTTAACAAGCCAAAGAACACTAAATTTGGAGTTTTGTACAGAAAGTTATTAAGTTCCAAAATTTGAAGAAAATCACTGGAAAACCTGGGAAAAATAGAAAAATGACCAAGTGTACAGTACATTTTTACGAATTAAACTGTATCATTTGGGCAAGTAAATGACTCAAGGAGTATTTTTCCCTTGTAAAGGAACTTACAAGCTTCAAATATAAATTGGAATCACTCAATTTCAATTTTTCTACAATTAGTTATGAATTTTCAAAGTTGGTCCTAAAACCAGTGAATAGTAACTTTCACAAACTTGAAAGTTTTCAAATTGAAAATTTTGGACCCTTTGATCATAATGAGGCTTCCTTTTGATTCTAATTCACTTTGTAATGAAGCTAAGTGGTAAGTTAAGGAGTGTCACAGCTCTCATCTCAGAGGGGTAACTCATTACTTTAAAGATTTTCTTAAGCCGCATTATCCAGCTCTTTGCGACTTGCGAGTTCAGGGATCCTTCAAAAGTAGGTGGGTTATGTTTACAAAATTTACTTACCCACTGTTGAACATCTTCCTTATCCTCTGGCCTCACCATTCTAATTGAAAGAGGTTCAGGGATTGGTTCACGTTCTTGTTGCGGAGGATGTGGAGGTTCTTACTGCGGAGGAGGCTGTGCATTTTGATTTTGAACAGTCAAGGCTGTTGTTACCGCTGCTTGTATGGTAGCCTCTCTTTCAGCCTCTCTCTCTTGTTCTTGGCGAACTCTTTCTTGCTCATGATGAGCCTGTATCATTCTTAGTGTGACACCTCTTATTTAACCCTCTTAGCTTTCATTATGATGAGTTGGAACCAAATTATGGCCTCAAGTAACTCAAATTGTTAAAAGGGACTAACTTGAAAACTTTCATTTTTAAGAAAGTTACTATTCATAGTTTTTCGGGCCAAATTTGAAAATTCATAACTAATTCTAGAAAAATTGAAATCGAGTGGTTCCAACTTCTATTTGAAGCTTACAAGTTCCTTTATGAGGGAAAAATACTTATTTAAATAGTAACAGGTCCAACTGGTACATATTCATTCCTGAAAATGTATTGTTCATATGGTATTTTTTCATTTTCCCAGGATTTTCTGTGATTTTTTGTCAAATTTGGATAGTCACAACTTTCTGTACAGAACTCCAATTCCAGTGATCTTTAGCTTGTTTTAAATATTGTAATGTGAACTATTTTTTCACAAAATTTCAGCTCATTTGGATTTCATTTGCTATGTTTCCCGACAGGATATTGTAAGACAAATATCCAACTTTATTTTTCAGCACTTAACCAAATTTCTACCCTACTTCATATCTTATAACTTTGATTCCTAAATCCTTCTTAACCAATTTAATCTAAGTGATTAAGCAAGATTAAAGCATAAACTAGTTATCAAGAGTCCATGATACATCCATAAGTCACATTACATAATACATTACAACATTTAAACTACACACATAAAGTTCATAACAAAATTTATATCATTATACATCCACATTGGTCTCATGCATCAACCACTTTCTCTTTACCCTTGAAAGTGCCTCCACCTAAAAATGTTTAGTGGGGGAGAATGAGATTTTTGTAAATCCCAGTAGCAAAACTTTCTAACACACATTAGAAAATTGCATGACAACTTTCAATATAAGTGTGAATTCATAAAAGTGCAACATGTAACAATGAAATGCATATGGCCATAGCATACAAAAGCACATATTCACACTTTCAAGCATCACAA